>VUQR01016827.1:0-16702 GCA_015108515.1 Hemichromis elongatus
CGCCATCCGACCTGGCCTTGGAGATAAGCGTACGAAGGCGTTGGGAACAAAGAGTCTAAACACAGTTTGTTATCAGGGGAGAAGTTGTTTGTTATGTTTCAGCTCCAGCCTTGAGATCCCAGCTGGCGCCGATCAGGTAGCCGAATGGAATAATGGTGAAATAATAGTGGGATTTAGTGCGACCAACTGCATGTCAATTTTACAGTTGATCTAACGTCCATCACTGGTCTCTCTCATTATCTCTCGCTGGAGAGCTGCGAGCCTCCCCCCGATGTTATCCAGCCTCACCGAGATGTTGTCCAATTTGCGCTCATAGACCGTCGACCGAGTGTCCACAACCGCAGCGAGCTTCTCCTGGATGTTCTCAGGTTTGGTGGTAAAAATCGTCACAGCACTCCCCAGTCTTTCCATGATGTCATCCTTATTGCGTCTAATGAGCTCCGTTTGGGAGCCCACGACTCTCTCCACTGTTTTAATCAGCATAGCGGGCAGCGTTGTGGGGATTTGAGCAGCCGTCTCCGCTTTCTTTACTCTTCGATAAGCCAGGGCCAAGCCAGCTCCGATCAGCGAGAAAGCTTGGTTATAGATGAAAAGTTATAAAAATAATTATGACGGTATAAATTTGTAAACTGAATATTCTAATTATGCAATTATTCCTCTCATATTCCAGACTTACCTGTTGTTAATACCAAGCTACTTTAGACTTTACCTCAGGGGTCCCCAATCCCAGTCCTCGAGGGCCGGTGTCCTGCAGGTTGTAGATGTGTCCTTGATCCATCACAGCTGATTTAAATGGATAAATGACCTTCTCATCATGTCTTGAAGTTCTCCAGAGGCCTGGTAATGAACTAGTCATGTGATTCAGGTGTGTTGACCCAGGGTGAGATCTAATACCTGCAGGACACCGGCCCTCGAGGCCTGGGATTAGGGACCCCTGACTTACATGATCTTTTAATTAAAATAGAGGCGAGGGGGTGACCGTGGTTCAGGGGATTGGATGCTCACCTTGTAACTGCAAGGTTGCCGGTTCAATCCCAGGGCAGCTGTGGCTACAACTGTAGCCTTCACCAGTGTGTGAGAGTGAATGAGTAGTGGAATTGTAAAGCACTTTGGGTGCCTTGAAAAGCGCTGTATAAATGCAATCTGTTATTATACAAATACACTAACCCACTGTTACGTTATGTGATTTTTAACTTCTATCAAAGAGAGCAGCATTCACAAGAAGCAAACAAATAGCTGTGACATTTTGCTTGTGCACCTAATAGCTGACTCCATGACACTGGAAGCTGGTATTAATATTACAAAATATGCACTAAACTGTGAGAGACAGTCCATAGAGACAATAGATCATAAAAGGAAGACCATGAGATTAATGACACCTGACAAAATCATGCCATGCGTCTTGTGCATGCAGAGTATATATTTTCAATTTTTTTAATGGAAAAACATCAGCATGTTACAGCCTGTATTTTATTTGATTGGGCGTGTTTATGCTGATTAAATACTTTTTTTTTCATATTTGTGTCGTCTTATTTACATTTCATTTGGTGCTGAAACATTTTGAATGACTTTGGTGTAAGTGAGCAACAGTAATTATCATCAACTCTGCGAAAACAGCTTTTTAAAGTAAGCCGTAACTTTTTTGGCAGGTTAGAAACAAGTGAAAAGTGAAGTGAAGCCAGTTTTAAATCATTTTCATTAAGTGTGACTTGATTCTGAAGCTTTTTGTGTCGCTTAATTGTCTAAAATAATGTCCTTTTTTATTCACATGTATTTAATATTTTACATATATAACCTCATGTATACTTTGACTTTGAATTATTTATTCATTATGGAGATTTAATGGCCAATTTCAAGATTCTGTTTCTGTCAGTTTCCCTCTTTAAATGGTCATTCTTTTTTTTTTAGAAGTTAAAATTAATATAAATGACATCGTTCAGATTATAAGGCTTGTACAAGACTGCCAAATCTACATTTGCTGCCAAATATCATTCACAAAAACATTATCCAGGAGGAACAAAAGTATTCACAGTGCAGAAAATTCACAGACAAAAATGTAATAAATGGATTCCTGACTTTTCTTCTTCCGCTCTTACCTTACAGGTATTTCTGTTCTCTGACTCTTTTAAGAACAAATATATATTAGTACAAGTTATTCCCACTAGAGGCCGATTTATTTTGGATTTAATCATGGCCGGTTTTGAATAAGCTCTTCCCCTTTCTTTCTCTGTCTGTTTCTCTCAGAGGGGGGGTTCAGCTCATAACTGCGGCCAGCTGAAGGTGGGACAGATTATACTGGAGGTAAACGGGGTTTCGCTGAGGGGCCGCGAGCACAGGGACGCGGCGCGCCTCATCGCCGAGGCCTTCAAGACCAAAGACAGAGACCACGTGGACTTCTTGGTGACTGAGTTCAACGTGGCTCTATAGCTGAGTGGAAGAGGAGGGAGTACGACGATGAAGGTAGCAACAAGAGAGGAGGACTTCAAAGGGGGGGGGTGATGGTGCAGAAGTATTCAAGTATTCTATTGATTTAAATGGCACAACTCTTGGATAAACCTAAACCTACCACCAACTGATCTGAGCCCTTCTTCTTTCTTGGAAAACCCACTCTTGAATTTACAAGGCATTAGTTTCACCGTGGACTTTGTCCAGGATTCTCCTCAACTTATTACCTCCCCACTGTGAGACATTCTGTGCTACAGTGGAAAAGCTGTACCTTTTGTGTTAAACTGTGTGGATTATTGGAACTTCTCATAACACTCCCATGTCTCATGCACACTTTATTTTACTTACTTTCTGCTTTTAACTGAGAGAAAAGTGCACATCTAAGATAAGCAGATTGCTTGGCTTTACAAGTTTGGATTTGTATATGTACAAATGGACAAATGTAGATACAGATGCATATATAATGTACACATAAAAGTACTCCTATATAGAATTAAAAAAAGAACCTGTAACCTCTGTCGCATCATCTATGTACATGAATAGATCTGAAATATGGTGACGATTTCAGGACAATACATGAATCCACAGATTATACCAGAATACCTGTGACCCTCATCAGAATCCCATCCTTTCACGAAGAGGAAATGGGGGAAAAGTCTTGTCATACTGACAAAAATAGAAATAAAATACTGATATTTGTTTACGCCGACATAAACTCCGACTTTGCACTTTCACGCCTCTCTTTATATCTGTGTTTACAACTCTGCCTTCACATTAGGCCATCATAGTATCCATCCACAGTAAAATATGCAAAAACTGGATTTTGCATCATATTCAAAACCTCTGTGGAGGACTTCTACTGTGTTTTATTATATCCAATATCGTAATTTAATTGGCATGTTTTTCTCTCCTGAATTAGGTTATTATAGTGACTTGAGCGGAGCTCATAAATGCTACTTGTTAGCTGGGTGAACGTTTACGGCTCAGGGGCCAATAAAAATCACAAACAGCTGGTGTATCGGCCGAAACAACATCGCTATCTCGAGCTGTCAGCCAATAATCAGACATTTTTCAATCATTGCACGATGGAAAAATGTTGGTTATGATGTGTTTAGAGTTAAATACGACTTTAAACACGTCATAATTAGATTTGGACATTGCAGCAGAGTTGGTTGCACTGCTGTAGGAGTGAGCGAGGGCTCCGAGTGGCTGCTGCTTAGTGTTTGATTACTCACAACATTAAAAACTGATTTGATCTTAATTGTTTTTAAATGCACTTTTTTTATAGACCAATGACTGTGACAATTATGTTGTTTATCTTTGACTCCTTCACAATAAAAGTCGCTCTTTGTTTCACCTTTTTAATGGTTTTAGCATCTGAAAGAGAAAATGTTCGCTTTGCCTTAGGAGTAATTTACATCTCTGATGATATTAGTGCAAGATGATCATTACTTAATATGAATCCCTCTCGCATAATGTCTGGCATATGAATGCCGTTCTCTAAACAATCAAAACCGCACTACGGATTAACGTACCCTGTAAAGTTGCAAATAGATACTTTAGATTTTGTAACAAAGGTTTAAGATTCCAGCTTTAATGACTATAGCATTGCTACAGTTTATCTACACGCTCATAAATCAGGCCTTACTTCTGAAATAACAAAGTACACATACTTCACTACTGTACTTAAATAGAATTACTTCAGTATTTATTTTCCATTTTATTCACGTTCTACTCTTTACCTTTTCAGAACAGGCTCGTTACTGTACGTTTAAGACATTTGAGGGGACTTGTTTCCTGTCACTGTGCGCCTTCAAACATCACACTGCCTTGAACCTAAATGGGGTGAACAATGACATACAAATGTCAATCCATGCTGGGTATCCAGAGAGGCATCAGCAAACACACGAACTGCTCCACCAATTCACCCAGAGATGGAGAAGGATGTAGGAAAGTCAGGATGGGGGAAGAAGATGATGAATTATTATAAGGTGACATTTGATAAGCTAGAATTTTAAATGTAGATTTGATATCCTTATTTATTTTAGATTTTTTGTTTTATTAACAGATGTACATGATTTGTTGCTCAGTTTGTGTTTGTTTAATTGTGGGAGTGAACACCAATCCCTCTTGGGGCAGCATCAGTCAGCATCCTGCATCTGGTAGAAAGAAATCTGCCAAATCAAGCATGTGGAGCTACCCGCTGTGGTGACCCCTCGCCACAAATTGAGGTGTACAAAGTTTTTGTTAGTGAGGGGTTGCGTGATTGTACCAGGCGGTTTAGTGCAGGCTGCAGTGGTTAGTCTACATACTTCACTTTGTGCGACTGTTGCAGCGTAGGCTGTGGTCTTCATGATCGGTGTGAGGTTACCTCGAGAGTAACAGAGATCACATTAAATTTAAGTTGAATTCCACCTTTGTACTAGCTTCGTTCTAATATAAAGGTGTGTATGAGACTGAAATCAGCCATGATAGCTCCTTTAGTGTTGGTTTATAACTTGTTGAAGGCAGCACAGGTGGGCTAATCACAGCCTGTATGGAAAATCTACTGGACCGCACATGGAAATGTGTGACTCCTCCCCGTGCTGCAGCACAGCACTCGATCTTAGTGTTCCTACACCTGCTGAATCCCACTTTAACTCCTGACTATACGCATTTTTCTGTTTAGTTGCAGAAACAGTCACCCATCTACATTTGTTAGATTGTAGCACTGTGGCCATTACTGTGTCTCTTTGTGTTCTATATCGCAGGATTAGAATAAAATAGAAGCCAAAATAAAGCTTGCATTCCCTTGTATTGTTTTTTTAACCAGCTTCAGCTTTTCCACTTTTACTTGAGTAAAAAAGTTGAATCAGTACTTTAGTTTTTTTTCAAACACGAGGATCTGTACTTCCACTTAAGTGACAAAGTGTGCATCTTTGCCATCTCTGCCTGCAAGAAGATTCTGGAGCTTCTTGTTTATGTTCCCAAAACTGTGGATCAACAATGCTTTTCAGATTTGGCCAGCTTAGTGTAGAGGAATTATCAGCTCTCTCCTCTCAGATTGCTCAGTTTTTCTTCCGCTTTTCCCTCTGCTTAATAACAATTGATGATTTTATTTCATAATTTCAGAGTTATAATTATTTTCTCCCTGGGGGGGCCTTGCTGAAGCCATGGTCAGTGCAGTTATTATTCCCAAGGAGACAGTAATGGGACATTTAGAGGACGACACTGCCAAAGATTTCTGTAACGCTCCTTCGCACTTGTGGTTGGATGCACACTCACATTTTATCCATTTATAGAAAAGCAATTAAGAGATAAGCAATGACACAGAGTGAGAGATGGAGTGAGAGAGAATGACAATGAGGGAGTGACTGAAGTAACAAATGAGATGCTCTTGTTGTGGAGATGCTCTGCTTCCTCACAGGAAGAGTGCAAGCGTGGGGAGGATGTACAGCAAACATCCTGCATGTGACACTCTAGAGACTCACATTAGGCTGCAGGTAGAAACTTGGAGTGATTACAGTAATTCATCCAAGTGCTCTGTGTGTGAACGTGTGGTCGGTAAGCGTTTTATGCGCGTGGTGTGTGTCTGCCTGCAGATATCACATGAAATTATTGAAAAAAGAACATTTTGAAATCAAAGAGAGAGCAAATAAAGACACGTGTAAGCGCCATCAAGGGAGCTGTTGGACGAGACACAAACAGGGGAGCGAGAGTCTGGTAGTCTGGGCTTTTTTGAAGCATGCCAACAGCGTAGCTGTGTGAGAAACGGCTCTCAAAGATGCCCGATTCATTCTGGATGAAAACTGAGAATAGAGAGCACCGTGTCCATGCTTTGATTTTATAGCATATCCCTGCTGCCGTGTGATGCTAAAATGTCAGCCTTTAATGAATAATCATAAAAAATGTATTTGTTTTAATGTCATATCTGTATCCACTATGTTTGTACGTCAATTATGACACCAATATATATTATGAGGCGAAAATAATAGGCTAAAGCCTGATTAAATTCTTGGACTGGCCGAAGATCCTGTTTTTCTTCTTACAATAAAACTTCAAACATTAGCGATCTTTATTTTTATCCTTTATCTGTGGTTTAAAAAAAAAAGCCTTATTGAGTTTACAAATGTACTTTTCAATATTGGTTCAAAGGAAAATCCACTAGACATAAAGCTTTTTTTCCTCAAGAAGCTGCAGCTCTCACATTTGGTGAGAATCATTTTGACTAAAGTTTCAATCCATCTAAACATAATTGTCATTTTAGCTCTGGTGTAGTCTACATCAGTTTCTCCGTCTCTATCTGGCTGTGAAGCTGCTATATTTCCCTTTTCTTCTTTTTCTTTTTTTTCTAATTTTCAAACCAGCTAATCTGTAGCTATCCTGCAGTTTAAAAAAAAGTCTTAATGAGAGCCATTACTGTATAACCAAATGTATAATTATTATTGCATTGTGTTGACATTATAAATTAGAACTTAGTCTGGGGAGTTATTTTTTTTCTAAGCAGTGACAAAAATAAGACAGTTTTGCTATATGGTCATATTTTTTTCTTAAATAATAAAATGCTTTATGCTGATATTAAACTTTCTGATTGGCTGGTAGTTTATCTTTTTTTAAAAATGACCCAAGATCTTCATCTAATGATGAAAAATGTATCCCAGGGCTTTACAAAGCTGCTCACAAAGATAAAACAACTTTTTTTTTTTTTTAAAAAAAGAGAAACTGGAGGGAAGCAGAAATAACGAGAGCTTTCTGGTGAGTTCTGAGATCAGTTGGGGGCAAAAATAAACACAAACAGACTTGGCCAGAGTACATACATGGATGTGGTTTCACTGCGTGTCAATCATACAAAAACATAATCTTGCCTTCTAAATGTGGTTTTCAAATCAAACGAGCTAAAACAAGACTAAAAAGCTACAGATTAACTTTTCTGCAGCGCTTCATTTTCTAACCATGTGTACTTAGATGTAGCTTTGGATAGCTGTAATAGGCTGAGGTGGATGTATTCACTTTATGAGCACATCCTAGGGGGTGTGTATTATATTAAAGTTCATGACAGTACAAATAGAAAAAGACTGAACAAGGACGACTTTTATGGAAGGGTTTCCAACAGAAAGCATTTTCCCTTTATGAAGAACATTGTAGCAGAGCTTAGATTTGTAAAGCTGTATCTGAGCAAATAACAAGAACAACGTACTTTAAACAGACGAGACTAAAGTAGCGATGTTTGGATACAATTCACAGGGCCCCGTTTGGCAAAAAACCAAACACGTCATACCTGATGTGAAGCACAGCGATGGACGGGTGATGATTTGAGCTTGTTTTGCAGCCATGGGACATCTTGCAGTCATTGAGTCAATTATGAACTTTACTCCAATTACTCCTCTGTACCAAAGTATTCCACACCAGCGGTCCTCAACCTTTTCTGCGCCACAGGCCGGTTGGACCAGCCTTTCAGTGTTTTGCTGATAAATACAACAAAATGAAACGACCGAGACAAAAACTGTGGTATTTTGTAAATATAATAATAAATGTGAACTCACTGTGTAATTGTGTAACTTTATTCGCAGCATCCTCCTGAAATGCGCCAACAACATTGAGAGTAACATCCTCCTCTCTGCCCCTTAAGTCTCTCTGGTCGCTATGGTAACGCTTAAATATTTCTTTCAAAATAAGACACACAACTACAAAATAAATACATGAAAATATACAATTCACCATAACGCTAAATCAGTAAGAGCCCTGTGCTTGTTTCTCTGCAACCAAACAGTCCCACCGGGGTGTGATGGGGGACGGTGACACCCGAAGTGCGTTGATTGTTCACACGCACTGCGACTGTGTGTTGCAACAGGGTTTTCAGTGCTGTTGCGGCAGTCTCGGGGTGTTCTGACACAACTTTTATCCAGAATTTTGCAAAGTTTATGAATGTTTTCATTAAACAGGGGCAAAGACCCAGGGAAACGAACGATAAAAACCCTGAAAACCATAAATTTCACCCGAGCCTCAACTCTCGCGACCCGGTACCAAACCACTCACGGACCGGTACAATTACATTGATAGAAAACATAATACAGTTGCAAATGCATTACCTTAAAAATATAAAGCTTCTATGAGACAGGATTGTCTTTACCCAAGTCATCTGAAGCAGTGTTAAAATAAAATGATAAAACTTTGGCTTTAAATTAGAGCAGGTTTGCCAAAATACCCTCGAGTAAGTGCAGCTCTAACAAATATCCAAAGTTGGCTTGTAGGAAATCTATTAATCGATATGTCAAACTAGACAACTCGGTTTATTTTGCACTCACATAATATCTTCTACATTCAGACTTTTTAACTGTGACTCTTCAACAGTTACGGCTTTGACAGTTACAAGCATGATGAAAAGCTCTCTAAGCTTGCTCAGCGTTTAGTGTGTGTCCATTAATCCACCAAGTTTGTCTGAGTACATCCTAACTTCATTTGGATAAAAGCTAAGTATAAATATTTGAAAACTGATGTATACAGAAAGAATGTACCGTAGAAAGTGCAATGAAATGCATGGCATTTGTCCCTTTTATGTCATCATGCACTCAAAAATAAATCAATCTGTGCCCTCTCTTAAGATGTTGGAAGCTGTAAACCACAAAACTATTTCAAATTTTTTACTTTGGATGGTTTTACCCTGCGAATTAAGTACTCAGAAGAAGGCGTCTCCTTCCTGTAGTTGATCTCTACCGTTTGGAGGCTCCGCTGTACTAAGTCCAACCTGCACCGCTGAGGCACCTTACAAGGTCTTTTAAAAGTTTTCCAAATTATCTTGGAAATATTTCCATTGGCCGGTGTGTCCTGTGTTCTTTTCCATTAATACATCTATATGAATAAATGAGACGGCATTTAAACCTTACCCACCCAGAACGAACCAGTGCTTAATGTTCTCCCAAGGCAAAACTCTTTTCTAAGATTGTTTATTTGCTGTTTTGCATTTAATAGAAAATCTTCAACTCTAATCAAGGCCCTAATTCTGTAAAAAGCTTTTACAAGACCTTTATGTAGCCCTGAAAAACGAAGCATATCCCTGCAGCTTCGCTAGAAATGAAGAATATAAGAATATAATCAGCGATTGTGACCGCCTCTATAAAAGAACACTTTGGAAGTTTGCCGGTCTGGAGTTATTGGGAGTGTGCTAGCACAGTGCTATAATCATCGCACGGGTGGATGCCTCAGTAAACTCACATCCAGGGATCAAATATATAAATAAGAAAAACAAAACCAAAAAAAGGCTGTTCCTAAAACTACGTAGGCCTCAGTTAGCATGTTAAATTTCATGGGAGTACAATTAGAAAAAGACTGACTGAAGTGTGACTGTGAAGAATGTGGTAGCATGCTCAGGTCTGCAAAGCTGCATCTGATCAAACCACAAGACTTGTTGAGCAATGTCCTGTGGGGAGACGTTCGGCTATAATACCACCAGGTTTGGCAAAAAGTAAACACAACATATCAGCATACAGACCATCGAGCACAGCGGTGATGATTTTGGTTTGTAATCACATGACCTGAGCACCTTGTAGTCACTGAGTCGATCATGAACTCCTGTGTTACCAAAGTATTCTAAAATGAAATGTAAGGCCATCTGCCCAACATCGGCTCAAACTGGATCATGAACAGGACAATGATCCCAAGCAGAATGAGTGAAAAAGAAAACGGAGCGCTGCAGTTGTCCAGTCAAAGTCCAGATCTTAACCTGAGTGAAATGCTGCGGTCGGACCTTCAGATCACTGTGGACGAACAAATGCACACAAGCCCCAAACAACAGAAGCAACATTGTAAAAAGGAGTGGGCCAAAAATCCTCCATTATGATTTGAGACACTAATGAAGTCATACAGAAAACGAGTCCTACAAGGTTGCATGTATTGAATTCCAAACCACAGCATACACAGTATAAGCTGGGTGTCTGCACAGAGTTTTGTTAGTTTGTTTTTGGTGATTTGGGGGGGATGGTTTGATTGTTGGACTTTACTCTGTATTATTTTTGGGTCTTCACCTCACGTTATAAAGTCCCTTGTGGGTACTGCTGTTGTGATTTATCCCCATATAAATAAAATTAAATGAATATACCATCATCTGCATACAGAAATACCTTCACTGACAGCGGTAGCCTGAAGTACAAAAATAACCTAAACATATCTCGTTTGGTCCAATGTGTTTGTTTAAAGAAGGTTGTGGAAGAGTTTTTACCAAATCAACCCTATCATCTTAGATCTATCAACTAAGTTCTATTCACAGCCCAACATAAACCAAAGAAGACTGCATCAGTGTGAGTGCGATTGTGTGTGAATGACTATGAGGTAGGTTGGAGCTGGAAACAGCCTGTTGTGGAAGTAGGGTTGCAGACATAAAGATGACTCATACCATGAGAGAAAGGATGAAAGAGGGAAAAGAAATATTAAAAATAGTAAATCTGTCTGGTAACAATGACATACAATAGCTCTAATGATGTAGAATTTGCCTAGAGCTGATCTCTGAAGTCTATATAACTAAACTAAGAGTATTTCTTTTCCTCCTAAGGGAACATAATTACCATAAAATACCCGCTGCTTAACCTTTCTCGTGTTTTCCTACCAAATTCTCGAGGATTTAAAGGATAAAAAGACAAAAAGCCAGCAATTTGTCCATTTCTCACTTGCAGTTGCACTTTAAAGGATTAAAGATGTAGTTCTTTTAGATAGATAGATATTTTTACCCCTTTTATTATTACATAATTTTAGAATATGAAAGTATTGGAGTTACTGTATGTTTTTTTACTGAACTGCAGTAAATAATGTGGTTTTAAAAATTGCAAAATCTGAACATTTTTCGTAACTTCACCCCCCCCCCCGTGTGTTATACACGTGTCAGCAGCAGCTCGACCTTCTCTTTGATATTCTGTTTGATATTAAAGGGCCATCCAGGAGGAAGCGATGATGGAGAGAAATGATGGCAGCAGCTGACAGCGCCATTAATCAGAAGTCGAGACTGAAAGGTGCTGGCCTTGGCTCCGACATGAAGCTCCACAGCTCACACGCTGACTTGTTGCTTATGCTGTGGCCATGCGGCACTGCTCTCCTCTGCAAATGTCAAACTCATATAGTTGCCAGCACCACCTGTTGACTTTGTCGATAATGTTTATTTGTTTCAGTGAGTGTGCCTCTGGCTTTATTAGCTGCACGACTGGATTTCGGTGTTCACTTTCTCTTCCTGCTCTTCAGCTGCATCTTCTTGTTTCCCAGACAGCCCACCTTTTTACCTGCTCCCTGCGTGTTAATGCGAAATGTCGACCTGCTCTTTACACGGAAAGGGTGTTTAACTTTTCAATAAAGATAACTGAACAAAAGCTGGCACCCTGTGTGCTTTTATTTTGAGGTGGGAGTGATCACTGCTTACGTCATGGTAGGTATAAGTGGGGACAGTTGCAACAGTGAAAACAGTCGTATTTCTTATTTGAATTAGCGACATAAAAATACATTAAAACTGAACTGAACTAAAAACTATTTGGTTAATTTAAGTATTTTTAATTAGCTTTATTTTTTATTATTGTCCACTATATGAATTACTCCAATATAATTTCTATCTATTGCCTATTTTATCGACTTCTAAGGACCGTTACTGTAGCACAGGGTCACACGCACACGCACACTCTGTGAGAGGAACAGTTCTTTATTTAGTTGTGGCTACACAACTGCGGTTTCGACCATGATCGACGCAGTACGCAGGAACTGCTCACTCCGTGCCACACACACCTCTCCTGTCAGCTCTCACTGTCAAACAAAACACACACGCCGTTAATCAAACAGTCAGGCACACCTGTCCTGAACACCTGCCAGAGACCACGCCTCCGCCACACATGGGTCGGACTCTTCATATAGTGAACACCACACGTATGAATTTCAAACCAAACCAGTGAAAAGCAGTTGTCAAGTTTTCAGAGGTCAGGGGTGAATCACTAACAGTAACTAAAAAACACTTCTTACAATCAAGGTGCGTCTCTGAATGTGCATCCTGTTGAACTTTGAAGCAAATCAGCTCCAGCAGCAGAAGACCACGCGGAGTCCCTCTCCCTTCAGCTAATAACAGGAAAATGAGGCTACAGTTCACACGATCTCACCAAACAATAGAAGACTGAAAGACTTTACCTGGTTTCATCATTCTTGATTTCTGCTGTGACATTCAGATCATAATCTCTGAATCTGGTGTAAACAACACAGAAGCAACCTGGTTCAGGCTGCTGGTGGTGATGTAATGCATGAAAGGTAGCTTCTTAGTACATTTTGGGCCTTTTAATACCAACCGAGCATTTTTTAAACACCACTGGTCACCTGAGTATTGTTGCTGACCACATCCACCCCTAATGATCACAGTGTGCCCATCTACTGCTGGCTGGTCCCAGCAGGATAATATACCATCTCACATGCTGGGTTCCTAACCGTGACAGCGAATGACCTCTACAGTCACAGATCTCAGTCCTACAGCAATGTGCAGCAACTGTGTGTTGCTATCAAATCCATATGGACCAGAATGTCTGAGGGGTGTTACCAGCACCTGATGGGAGTACATTATAACACAAAGATAAGCTAATGACGAACAAAATTAAACAAAATGATGCGTTCCATCTGTTGTGTTATTTGACAAAATTGGCCCCTTAGACTGTAATACGGAGATTTGTTTTTCAGAAACACAAGTTTATAATTCGCATCCACTGCAGATGTGATCAAATCTGTTGTGAAAGAACAACAAAGCAGAAAAAATAAGCACAAATCACACACATTTCCTTTTTTTAATCTCTCACTAAATTATTGTAAGAGCCAAAGTCAAAGTTTATGTTTTTTCTATTTGTTATGGTGGCACAGCACAGGAGTTTAGCTTTTCCTGCATCTCAGGTGATTGCATGTGGGTGTGGTCGCAGGTTATTTATCTGATCCCGGCGTCGGCAGCGGGTGGTTGGGTGATTGGTTTGTGACCAAACTTTTCTGTTGACCGTCATTTTAGCCACGTCATTTTTGACACTCTCTTTGCACAACAGTTAATACATGCGCTATTTTGTTCTTTGATAGAAGGCGCAAAAGTGTTTGTTTTTGTTCGTTAAAATAAATCACAAAGTACAAGTACGAGTCATTATGGATTATTGGAGACGCGTCACAGTAACACAACCAATTCAGCCGGCCGCGGCTTTATTCATGGATGGAAGTGGCAACAATTATAGAGACTGAATAGAGTCTGCACACTGACTATTCTACAAGTAAAGAAGAGGTAATAACGGCTATTCACTAAATATGACCAAAGATAAGAGTGCTGTAATATTACTGGAGACATAATTCTACATGTTGCAAAGAGTGCATGCTTTTTCTGAAAATCTGTGAAACCCATGCTGCGGCTTGTCCTTAGGGCTGGGTGCACTGCAGTGTCTAAACTTTTATCTGTTTAAAACAACAACGGTAAGAAACAAACTATCTGTTAACTAGTAACTAACTAACATTTAGTGAACAGACACACATGGGTAACATGTCACAGCTCTGGTCGGGCCGCTCTAAACAGCAAAAATGACAACCCTCCCGAGTGTTTCCTCCACTGTGTCCAAAAGTGTGTGGATGGCTGTCTCCTCATCCTCTGTGACTGTTTCATTCAGTTTCAGCTCGGTCCTTTAGTTTTCATAAAAGGAAAGTTGTAAAGTGTCTATAACTTTGAAGCAAGGGTTTTAAAGATGTAACCGACAAAAATGGCTAAAGACTGTTTCCAGTTTGATGTGAAAGAACCTCTCTGGCCTGAACCGCCGATGAAGTGGAACAATGACCGTGTGAAACAGGACACATCGCTCAACACCGCGGCCAGGCCTCACTGTTGTTGGATCGCACGTGTTGCTTTGAGACAACTTTGCATGTCGCTTCTAAAATCGGATCCGTTCTGCATGCTCGCGATAAATGCTCGTCGTTTTCGAGCTTTGGGCCTTTTTGCTTTTCTCAAACATTTTGTGTCCAGTAGATGTTGAGAAACGTATTAAGTCCCCATTGTTGAGTACACAATCTCTCTGCAGCTCTGAGAGTTCATGGACAGAGAAGCAGAAGAAAAAAAAATCAATCTGAACTGGGCTTAAAATGATGTTTCTGTGGCATCATAAAATTGTCACATCACATTAACTCAGTTTCGCACCCTTCTCTTGACCCCCAGGAGCCATATTTGTATTTCCGTTAATACGGGCCTGGCCTCTGATATTACTGCTTTTTGGTGTTCTTCCTTTACAGAGCTAAGACATAAAAGCAGCAAGAAAATGCAGTTATCTGTAATACACAAGCCTCTATCAAATTCAACAATACATTCATTTGAATATTAATTTGAATTTTTTTAAAGAGGTCACAAAGCCAGCAGCACTTGGAGCATGTAGAACACCTTCTTTGTCGGACCGGAGCGTTTATTGGCTTTGCTGAAGTCGCACTGGAAGCAGGTGAAACCCTTCCTCAGTTAAAAAACCACAGCTTTTATTTTGCGATTGGAACATCCTGGATTAAACTGTATTTGTAAACTGCTTTTCAGCGCCGTGTGAAAGGATGAGTGTCCCGTTCGAGCTCAAGCTCATCCTCAGCAAGCCGTAAATCCGGTTCTGTCTCCAGCGGAGACTCACGGGAGCCTCGACTGCTCTGTTTAAGATACTCATAATATAAATCTGGTAAATGATGTCAAATCATAGTTTTGCTTTGTCAGCTGAAAAACATGACCAGTTTTTATATGAACAAATGCCATGTACTCATCCTTCCCGGGGTCTCTGGGAAACGTCCTGCTATTTCATTTATCATTGTAACATCTGCACGTTTCAGTGGTGAACTGTAATCAGAAGACATCCCCTTGAGCATTGTGAAATTGTAATGGTTATATGAATTCCTAGAAGACGGCAGATATTCAGCTATAACATGCCTGCTTCTAGCAAAGATTCTGATTGAAAGTCCTCACGTCACCAGCTTGTGCGTCGACTGTCAGATCTCAAGAGACGATCAGAAGGTACTGACTTTCTTTTGTTTGGCATATTTAACTTTTTTGTTATCTGAAAAAAAAGCACTTAAATGTATTTTCCTGGATACAGTGAACATATAGGTAATCTCTCCTGGCAGCGACCACATAAAGCTCTTCCATTGTGTGTTCTCTATTAAAGCCAGAAAGCACAGTTTGGCTTTTGTTGCTGCTCCTAACCAAACGGGATTATGGGTTTCCTTTTAAAAATAAAAGGTTTGTATTAAACAGATTGTGTCAGGAGATATGAGATGGCTGGTCAATGTTAGCTTAACGGACACAAGTCTTTGTGTTTGTCTCGGTTTAGTCCCTCAGACCCTGCAGAGATGTCCCTGTTATACATAGAAACACGAGGGGGAGGTTTTATGCATGTTCTGATATGCAGTACACTTTAATGCCTTAAATATGCAGACACCTTAAAATTACACCTTTGATGTTATTTTTACTCCACTGAGTTTCTCCAAGGATTCAGAGCAGGACTTATACCACAGAAGTCTTTTTTTACATTCTCAAGATGTTTCCAACTACTCGTTAGCACCGAAATATATGCATTAGTTTACAAATACAGACTGGGTAAGGCAGAACTTCTACTGTACTAATGTGTACAGTAGTAGTCTTGAGCCAGCCTATCTATCTATCTATCTAGATAGAGCCTGAATCCTCATAAGTAAGGTTTCTTCTGTAGGTAGTCTTTAAGAATAGATCTCCAGGCTTTTTGAAGGACATTCAAAGCTCTTCTTTGGATTTTGGATTACTTTTACTTTTGCTCAGCTTTCTGTCAAAATGATCGCACATTGCTTCAAAAATGTGAGCTCTGAGTTTCATGGGGGCCAGCAACAATTTTTACATTTGGATTCAGTATCCCCCCCCCCTCCAAGACATCTACAGCACACGTCTCACCAAAAAAGCCCTCTGCATAGCAACTGATCCCACCCACCCATTGCAAAGCTACCTCAGCCTGCTGCCATCAGGGAGGAGACTGCGGAGTCTCCAGGCCAGGACCAGCAGACTGAAGGACAGCTTCACCCATCAGGCTGTCAGGAAGCTCAACTCTCTCCCGGCTCTGCCCCCACTCCCCTCACCCCCCTCTTCTGCCCCACAAATTTCTGAACTCTGACACACAAACACTCACACACATACAAACTGACATGCACCTGTCACTTTGTGCAGCATTGGTCTGCCAACTACCTCACACCACTCATAGTCAGGTACAAAGACTATGAGTCACTTTTTTTTTTTTTTTTACACCTTACACGTTTCTCTGAT
>VUQR01016828.1:0-28140 GCA_015108515.1 Hemichromis elongatus
AGATACAGGAGGTGGACTGGGAAACTGCATGTTTAAAAGCCCAAAGACAATCAATTAATACAAGGATGAAACTCCTCCAATATAAGTGGTTGATGAGAACTTACATAACCCCAGTCAAACTGAATCGCTGGTCGCCTGTCATCCCAGATAGCTGCAGTAAATGTTTAGATGAGAAGGGCACTCTGCTTCATTGTGTATGGAGCTGTCCAAA
The DNA here is from genome assembly GCA_015108515.1 of Hemichromis elongatus. NCBI lineage: Eukaryota > Metazoa > Chordata > Actinopteri > Cichliformes > Cichlidae > Hemichromis > Hemichromis elongatus. The sequence continues at coordinate 212 of VUQR01016828.1, forward strand.
ATTACAACAGTACTGGAAATTAATCACGCAAACTTTATCTAAGATTGTTGGAGTAAATATACCTGTTGAAGCAAAAATGTGTGTGTTGGGTATATATCCAAAGAACTGTGACTTTAGCATCAGACAGCTAAAGTTAATTGACTTTGGACTCCTGCAAGCTAGACGCTTAATATCTTTGTATTGGAAGAAAATGGATGTACCCTCAAGTCATATGTGGGTCAAGGAGATGGCATCATGTATTGTATTGGAACGACTTACTTATATTGTCAGAGGAAAGGGAGTAGATTTTGAAGAAATATGGTTACCTTTAACTGAGTTTCTGAGACATTATGAAGTGAATTAATTTAGAAAGTGATACTTGGTGCTGATTTTTTTTTTTTTCTTTGCTGTCTGTTTCTTTGTTTTTGTTGTTTTTTACTCTTCATTCGCGTTTTGCGTTGTTTTTACCCATGCTGTACATCGGTTTTTCTTTTTTCTTTTTTCGTTTATTATTATTGTTTCTTTTAATTTATATTTGTTTATTTTGGGGACTATGTTCTTTACTATAAATCTCATTTTAGCTGTACTATTATTCTTTGCTTGTTCTGTATTATAAAATTCAATAAACATAATGTTTAAAAAAAAAAAAATTAACATTAAAATTATTATTTATTCTAATCTCTTTAGTATATTCACCCTATTTAAGGATTTCCTCATACTTTCAAACGGTTTTTCTACAACAGTATTTATTATCAGTAATCAACACATCAGTAATAATTCTGTTAAAATTTTTCTTCAAATCTGTAACACATCCTGGGCCTGTTTAACATTAACTGGCACTGAGCAGCATATTTTCTGTACATACAGCTGTGCAAAGGCCTTTGCTTTCAGGGAACCAGACTTGGACTAGTTAAGCCACCTAGAAGAAAGCTTGCTTGAGAGAGCTCAGGCTATGTTGGTGAATAAAGGTGGTCGTACTTTCAACCTTGTGAGAACTGTAAGAACTGCTTTGGCCTTACATACATATTTCCTTGGATGTTTGGTTATGTTTTAATTTCCCATTTCCCCGGCAAATACAAAGAAATGAGGAGTGGATCAACACGTTTGAATACCTTGCAGTTAATTTTAGGGAGAATGATCAGAAATTTGAAAATAAAGTTAATCTGCATAAATACATACAGTCTTAAAAAGCAAGAGCTCGCTAACACTAAGCACTCTTAACGTGTTCATATTATACTGATGTTCAAACTCATGATACTTGGCTAATATAAACATTTTAACTACAATAACTAGAATAGAATTTGTAAAAAAGAATATTAATAATAATAATCAGAATAAATTGCTGTACACACACTGATAATAAGTGCGGCCTGAATATCTGGCACACAGCCAGTGCAGCCTTCAGCTAGTCCAGCTATGATGAACTGTATGGATACTGGGAGCCAATGACGTGCTGTAACCCAGATTCCCTTAAGTTGGAGAACAGTGTGAGTTCTGGTTGAGACCTAAATAAAAGTCATCTGTGTGTGTGTGTGTGTGTGTGTGTGTGTGTGTGTGTGTGTGTGTGTGTGTGTGCGTTCACCTCACTCCGAGATGCAACAGCGCGATGGAGAGGGGTCAGCCACATGTTATCCTTGGCGTTGACGCGTGCCCCTGCAGAGCGGAAACAGGAGCGGAAACGCGGCGTGGCAAACATGGAAAAAATGCAATTTACGTTTACGAAACATTCTGGAAATTTCCTCACAGCTTCAAGCATCAAAATGACAGATGGCAGGAAACACAGGCCTTCCACTTCCATCAACTAACATGAGCCTTAAATGCATCCATATGGTAATTATTTTCAACCAGAAAATGATGAGCATATTGCGGGCGTCCACAATCTTTTGTGACAGTGAAAATGTTAATGGCTGGGCTACATTAAGTATTATTTATTTTATTTTATTATTAAAATAATGTACATCTTCTATGTTCGTTCAATAAAATCAGCTAAAAAAACAACAACAAAACAACAACAAAAAACAGCTGATATCTGACAGAAAGACGTGGCGTGTTTTACCCGAGAGGATGAGGAGTTCGGTGATCTCACCATCGCCCAGGAAGGCTGCTGCATGCAGCGGAGTGCGTTTCTCTGCATCCTGATGGAGGAACAGTGGTGCATTATGAGACAACTGACCCTCCCACGCATGAGCACATGTCACATAGTTACAAACCTAACTGTCTTTTGGCATTTTTCTGTTATCTGTTTTTATGACTTTGTGGCTGTTTGAGTCTCTGTGGTTGTTGTTGTGGCTTTTTCGCCCCTTCGTGGTCATTTATGTGTCTCTGTGTGGCAGTTTTAGGTGTCTTTTAGTTTCTTTGGGGTCTTTTTTTGTCTATTTGTGGCTCTTTTGCACATCCTTCTAGCTGTCTTGTATTTCTCTAAGGCAAAGCCTTAGCAACACAGCAACATTTAGAGCGTTCTGTAGAGTTTTCTTGTAAACACAAAAACTTCTGTTTACATTTACCAAACATACTGAGCACCATCAACAAACGGATCTGATAACCAAATCTGTAAGTGTTTTAAATCCAGTGCTATTTCCATTCATGCAGCTGGTATTAGGTCACAGATGAGTTGAGGATCAGTGACCTTGTGCTCAGAGTATCTCATTGAATAAATGCCCATCTGACTGGCTGAGTGGACTGACATAAGCAGACAGGACAGCCCAGGCTCAGACCTGCACCGCTACGTATGTGTTGTGTATTTATACCCATATGAGCAGATGTGTAAATCACACCCACCCTGAACTCTGGTTTTACTGACTCTTAAGTTGCAGCCATAATTCTCTCATTCTAAAACAGGAAGTGGGGGTGCAACAAGAAGAAGGTGTTGGTTGCCACCGAGTCCAGTTTTATTTCCCTAAAAGTTGACTTTGGGCAAAGGAAACTTTTTCTGCACTAAAACATGCACGCTTACAGACGATGGAGAGAACATAAGTGCTTTGTGTGAACATTTGTGTGCAGGATGAACTGAATTATGGTGAAACCACTTAAATGAGATTGATATTCTTTATAAATACCAGACACTGCAAGAGCTTCTTCATTATAGTATTGTATAGTTAGCAATCAGTACCTTTTTATCCCTTAATTTTACAGAACTTTAGCATGTTATTTATTTGTAATTCCTAGTTTTATATCTCCTGGAGATATATCCTTTATTTATTTATAAATGCACCATGCACCATTAGCACATGCAGGGTGAGCTTTTTATCATGAGCTAAAAAAAAAAAAAAAGAGCTCACTCTTCCTTCTTCACACATTAGGAGGTGCCACTTTACAACAGCAACCATTAAGGTAAGTACCTGCATATAGTTTATTTGTGAATACAAACCATCTGCTCTGTGGAAAATATAAATAGTTGAGTGTTTCACATGGATAGAGGTATCTTAGAGACAGAATGCCTGTTCGATGACCTTACCAGAGCATTGATGTCTTCAGACTTGTATATGAGCATACGGATCTCTTCGGAATCTCCACTGAAGATTGCCTGGATGAGAGGAGGCTGGTGGGGACGAGAAAGAAAACAGTCACGTGACCACTACGGACGTTACAAAAGGCTACGATCCTTCCCACGGTATGAAGTGCTGCCTATGCGTGCAGTACTTAAAGCTGCAGTGTGTACAAAAACTGCAGACTGTACACAAAAAAAATGCAGGCCTGCCCTCACTTCTTCTATCCCGTATTTCTCCGTCTCGCTGAGAAACTACTGTGGAAAATTCTTGATAGATACACATCACAAAACTAAGAAGCAAAAAGGAGTATGGAGGTTATGTCTCTGATGCCCCTATTATGCTTTTCAGGATGACAAAGGTAAGGTAAATACAAGCCCAAACAGCAGATATCAGAGGCTTTTGCGGAATGCAAAAAAACATGAAAAACTGGGACAACATGTCGCCGAATTAAAGGCCAATATTTAGGTTCAGGTACATGCAGGTTTTGCTAAACAGTACTTAAGCCAACTATGTTCTTTAGTATGTTCATATTAAATAAATGTTTCATTTTTGAACAAGATTTAACAATGACTAAACAATTAGCATTAGCAGCACTCGTGGGTTTTGTTTAGGTTATTGTATAACCAGTGTTAGCAAGGTTTTTCCTGCATATAAAAATATGGCACCCACCAAAGAGTGTGTAGTAGAAAATGGGGTGGGGTATAATTTAATCAAACACTTTTACTCAGTAAATGCTCAAAAATAAAAGCAAACCATACAGACTTCTGTTACCCTAACTCTATGCAGACTAGGGATGACCAGTTTATGCAAACAAAGTAGCTATCTTTATCTAATGTATGCCAAGCACTAGTTATTGCTGGTGTTATACTATTTGTGCTAAAATAGCAGGTGATGTTAGCTTGTTCAGGCTAGCAAAGGAACCAACTATTCTTTTTAAGGCTTTTATATTATATTGTTACGATATCATTATCATAGCAACATTATTAGCAGGTTAATATCAGAACATTTGGTCTGAGATATAATATAAATATAACAGTCATACAACATTTTAATAAAGCTTTAATATCCAAATATTTTTCTTTATTGATATTTTTATATTTTTTTTATATTCTGAGGGTGTGAAATTAGTATTGGGGAACTAGAGTAGTAGGATACTAAGTAAGAAATTTTTTAAAAAAACAGCAAATGCTCACATTTTTAAATGTGAAAATAAACAGATATAACTCCTTTACTTAAAAAAAATACTAAAACACAATTATCAAAAGAAATATAAATAAAAAATTCTCAATTTAAAAAATCTGCAAAATTGAAACTAAAATGTAGATTATGTTCAGATTGTGTTCATTGTGTTATTTATGAACCAGACTGAGCAGAGGGAGGCCTCACTGCACTTCTTGTGCATTTCTGCTACTCCTGCCTCACTTCCTGTTACACAGTCTGTCCTTCTCAGAAACCTGAGAGAGGAACCAACCACAGAGAAGTGTTTCACTTCTGCTTTAAAAATACAGCACACCACAACACTTCTTCCTCATCTGAGTCTTTCATTCGCCTGAATGTAACTCTGCTGCAGCATCCATCATCTCACTCACTGCTGAGAGTGAAGGCGGACAGGTGTGCGCGCTAGTACTGTCGCAGTACTGTGGCTGTTATTTTAACTTGCAGTACAAAGGAGTTGCTTTTCTACCACTCTGCAATTCTGATGTTTAAACCTGCTAGTTCTGATCAGATCTGATGTGTAAAACAGACAAAGTCGCACAATAATTCAAATAAGCTCATCTATGCTTGTTCCCACACTCAAAATGTTGCAGTGAGGAAACAGGATTATAGGCATATTTCGCTTGATGCTTACTGGTTGTAACAAAAACCCTCAGCTGGCATCTATCAGGGGTTGGCCGGTGCAGCCACAAGCAAGGCAACGATTCATAGGATGTGTCAGGGGAATAGCTTACTAGAAATCTAGGGTCCTCTGTTAGAAACTCTAGTACATAAGTTCAATAAATCAGAGAAAATGCACTGAAGCTTGAGGAACGCCGGTTTAGACAGGAAATGACATCAGGACTTGGCTTTCTGCACTAGTCTTCCTGGTATATCATCCCCACAGGCCATTTCAAACACAGGAGGTCATTATTGCAGCTTGCACAAATTAACACATTCACACATGCAAACGCAGACACACACACACACTTCCCATTAGCCTTAAGGCAGAACCAATGTGACCCACATCCCATTAGTAACCAATAACGATGAGAAAATGTTCCCAGCCAAACAGATTGGGCCATGTTTTACCAAAACATGCTTTTTGTGTTAAGGATCTATTCAATATATATTTCAAATAAGATTCACACTTCTTCTATTCTCTGTGAACACATAACTGTATATGAAGATTTAAGATTGATTTCTGTCCCTATTAGCTGGGGCATCAAATGATAGCAAGTAAGTTCCCTAGACATGTCTCAAGTGTGTTAACTGTTCAAACCCCCAAACCCCATAAATCAGAGAAAACGAACATATGCACACCCGAGAGCAATTAGAAAAAAATTGCAGTCTTACTCAGAAAAAAATAGTAAAAATGTTAGGGCTGTCAGCGTTAACAGCTCCAAAAAATATTCAAAGTGTGTACTGACGTCTGTTAATGACTACTTTGTCCCTAACAAGGTCATGTTCTGAGCTCACTTGGAAAATGTTATGTAATGAAATCAGGAGGTTTTTTTCAGCACTTTTTTCAAACGTATTTAAACTTACTTGTATACAGAAGGAAGGATTACATATGGAGATATTTAGCAAATGGGTAGATGATGAGGGATAAGTTAAAGAGGAACAAAAGTCAAAAAGTGCAAGTACTGTCAAGCTGCATCTACAAAGGAAGAGCAGCGATGTGGTGACTACAGACCAGAGAAAGTCAGTGACGTTCAGCAGTTTCAAGTGACTACGGGCAAAAAAACAAAACACTAGTGCCTTGAAGTGGGCATGTCCCGAGATAAACTTATCTCAACTTTGAGGTGCACAACCAATGATACTGCAGAACACATATGACTCTGTAATAAATACCTTTAAGGTTACCTAGGCAACTGCAGTCTGGAAAGTCCATGGACTCAGAGATGCACATATGTGACACGTCTCTGTTCTCTTTAAACTAACAACACAAGGCAATGTTCATATCTTAAAAAGTTACTGTTATTGTCATGTGACATGTACAGCTGATATAATCATCTACAAAGGCTAATGTTAGCCTTGTTTGTTTGAACTAATAGAGCGGCTACTATCATTTTGTTTCCAATAACTTAAAAACAGGTTATAGTGATGTGGGCAATGTTTTTAACACTAGTAACTAGTCAGGAACCATTGTTGTTTGTGAGGTAGCAATGCTGCGAAAGCTTAGCTTAGCTTAACATTTACAGTAGCACCTGACCTTAGTTTTCTTTGGTCTGAATCAGTAATTAATGTATCCCTGATTTGGCCATAAACAGCAGAAAACATGGAAATTCACTGAGCTTTATTTGTTGGACATGAAAAAATGAAGACGAGGTGGAAGTTCCCTAAACATAATTACATGTGAAGGCCAAAGACGTGGTTGCCTTGTAAGTCTACAAGAAAGTAGCTTTTAACCAAATGTCTGTGAACACGTTTGTGCTGAGTATTCAGGCTCAATCACTCATTTTTGATCACACTGAATAAAAAGATCTTTTTTTGTGAATCTTGCTCATTCCATGTTTCAAAATGGAGGATTATCCATGTAAGAAACCACGCACTCATGGATAACTTGTCAATAAGAAGTCATTAACCAAAGAGCATGCAAGTTCACCGTCAAAGCTGCTCATTCTTGGTATGTCCATTTTTTGCAACAGCAGAAAAACTCATCTTAAAAGTTAAGATGAGTTTTTTTGTTTTATTTTTTGTTTTATTTTTATGTTTTATGGACAACAGATGGAAATTAGCCTTTGGCTATAATCTGGTATGTTTATCATTAACATGCACTGTCCTAAATAAATAAAATAAATAAAAAGTTAAAACAGATTTTACCAGCCAATAGGTGATATACAGTAACTGCATCTATGCTTTTGGAAGCTGCTTGTAACTTTTAGGTAGCTTTTGCTGTATGTGAATTGTTACATTTATTTTATGCACACAAATCTCACAAAGACCAATATTACTACATTCACTAAGATACTAATGTTGTCCAGGTTCGATTAATCAATCAAGCTACCATTAACAAGTTGTGGCTTATGTTATCCTGTTTAAGCTAATGGAGTCCTGCTTCTAAAAGTAAGCTGGGTCGTTAGCAGTCAATCGATCAACATGCTTTATGTTTCTGGGGAATTATTTTATACAAAATATATTTTTGGTGTGGAGTATTATCACATCTCTCAGTAAGTTACTTATTTCCTTTTTCATCTTCTTTTTATCATTGCTTTATCCTTTCCTTACTGTAATATAGAAATCACTTTTTGAGCACTTATCTATATATTGTACTGACCAGGAAGAAGAACTGAGTGGAACCAGCTATTAGAACCCAAGGTTCTGGGCCACTGCAGTATAATCCTCTCTCCTCCTTATACTGCACAAACATCCTGCATCTGATTACCAATGTTTTCATTCCACTGGCATCCTCCAAACACACAAGCAGGCTAACCTGAAATGTATGTGCTCTGCAACAATGCTTTAATTTCCGCTGATGCCTGAGGTAACAGGCCTCTCACTGGCTCAGTCTCTTCTCCTCAGGGTCAACGGCACACTTCACACTTCCTCAGACAGTGAAAGGGTAACAAAATGTGTTTTGTCCTTGTAATTACCTGAAAATTATCCACTATTCAGCTTTGTAAAGAGAGTCCTTTGGTTTGGGGCTAATTATAGAGAAAGTTGAGAACTTTTTAAAAGTTGAGTTTAAGACAAACAATTACGCATTTGAAAAGGACAAAATAGCTCTGACTGACTTTGGTTTGCAATCATTTTTAAAGAGGTCTCAATGTTTCACCTGCTTCGAGTCATGTGCACATCTACAACAGACACATAACTGTGCTCTGGCTGTAAGTCAACGACTTCCTGTACTTCCTTTGCGTTCTGTCGATGAGTTTTGTTTTGTTTTTTTTACCCCACAGAGTCTTTTGCTACCATGCATGCACAAAAAAAAAACAGGAGGGAAAAAAACACATGAAAATGATATTTATTCACAAACACATCTGAGGAATTTTAGGCATGACGTCAACCTCAGAATCAATTCAGCGGATCACAAGTTAAAACATTACAGCAGTTTTATGGTACCCACTGTTGATAAGCCCGTGATGAAAAGAAAAAAAAGTCAGAGGCATCCAGTTATCAGGCATCATCAGCATGTCTGAAAATAACAGGAAGTGCTACACTTCTAGGTCACACACACACACACACACAGACACACAAGCACACACTGACAGCACTCTTGCTTCCCTGAAGACATATCTCACATGGCCACATGAGCGCTCTACAGAGAGATGCTGAGTAGGTTAACTTTGAAAACTAAAAGCTAACATGAGATTAGGAAGGACCACTGAGGACAGTGATTCTCAAAGTCCTGTTTTAATTGGCGGTGTTGAATTTGTATTTCCATTTAAAAAATCATGTACTTTCACACTTTCATGATCCCTGTCTCTTTGTAGCAATATTGTGTCCTGCAGCTGTTACAAGTTTCTTTGTCTGTATTGTGATTGTCTTTGTAGCAGTTGGTCTCACTGTACTTATTGTGTCTCTCTGTTTAGTTTCTGTAACAGCTGTTTTCTCTCTTTGTTCTGTGTCTCGGGTCCTGAGCCTTTGCCCTGGTTTTCAATGTAAATGTTCCAATTTTTTTTAACACAATTTTAGGGCCTCTTGTTTATGGGTTGTTTAAATAAAAATTCTTAATTTTTACCCTTTGATGAAGAGTACAGTAATGATACAGCCAAAGCTCCAAAGCAGTGGATACATCAAGTATGTCTCCTTGGGACTATTTGAATTTTTTGAGTTGGAGGTCATTTTGGACGTCCTTCACAAGAAATCTGAAACATTACAGCGGTGCTGACATAGAGTCATTAAGCATTTTTAACATTTTCATTGTTGACTTTGGAGGTGAAATATTCTGATCTCTGAATACTGCTCGGTTACAAAAAAAATATACTGAATATAGTTTTAGCTCATTAAAAATTATTACATTCATTTTATTTTAAGTATTAAAATTAAACGTACTCAACGCAGAAAAACCATTATATGCTATCCAGAGGATTACTACGTCTCTGATTAACTGACTGATATCCATGAGATTAACAAGAGCCTGACTGATAGCTGTGGATAACCAATAGTTAAAATCGCACATTTATTCTGTGTAATTTAATTTAAAACAAAAAAGAAGAAAGCCACACTGTGGCTGAAAAATTGAGTTTCAAAAATAGGTTAAAACTGTTTTAATATTATACTCATTAATTCAATATTTCAGCCAGAATTTTACATAAAAATGCGTTTGTTTAATCTCCTCAAAAGCTAAATTTTCTCTAAGCTCCACATTTTCAATGTAAAACAGTTAGCGAATAAACAGAAAAATACTTTTTAAGAAAAATTTTAAAACAATAACAACTGAAAGAAGATTTCAGCTCTTTCAATGACAATTTTATGAGTTTGAGTATGTTGAGGATTTTGGTTTAGCAAAGCAAGACATCTGAAGACTGTTGGGGGATACTTTATAGTCTTAATCGCAGAGCACAATAGCTTCTTCAGCTAGTACATTAATTCATAGTTTACCACTGGACAGTAGAGTAGAAAAGCACTCTATAAGAACCAGTCCACTGGAGCATTTAGGATCTATAAAAACAAATGACATACTTGTTTGTCATTTTGACCAAGAAGCAAGCTTAATAAATCAGTTACAAATGAACTACACTGCACTTTGTGTATTAAAATGCACATTTTATATGAATGTTTTTAAAAGATAACATATCTTAGATTTCATCTGATGGGCAAAAGATGGCCCAGAGGTAGAAGCAGTCCCATTTCCAAGAGCTGAGGATTTCAGAACCTGGCCAGTGGGTTGAAGGCGGACTTTTAGGGAGGGGACCTTAAAGAGGAAGGAGCTAAGCAGCCTGATTCAGACAGGTTGCACTGAGGGGACTCATAAAGAGTCCTTCAGTGCTGAATTGTGATAAGTCTATTTTAGGAAAGTCCAAGAATACAAATATTGAGTTTGAAAGTATTATTTTGAAATTTAGGGGCCTTCCCTGGGAAATACTCGGGTACTTTGACTTCAACACAGTAGTTACTGAAGACATTAACAGCTCACAGGAGGAAACAGAACAGGAAACATGAGACAGATGAGCTGTCCCCATTATAACGACATTTACAAATAATAAGGGAATTTTCTTTTTTTTATTGTTGTGCTAATTTATTGATAGGGTCCTGTGCTCAATCTGTATGGAAGAAATGTATTTTATTATTTTCTAGGCTAAAACTAAATGGCCGAAAAAGAAGCACAACATGCGGCACTGAAACATTTTTCTTCCACAGAGGAGGAGAAATACTGTGCAGATCTGGAAGCTAAGCTAACTGGCTAGCTGGTCCTACCTGGTCGGCCAGTTTGAGAACAGCCATCTCTGGGTCAGCTCTGGCTGCACATCCACTCCCTCCGACACCGCAGCACCATGCACGGTGCGATGCTGAGCCCCGCTCCGCCTCTCCTTTCTGTGCTCTTCCCACGGGACTTGAGGCGACTAGATGTAGCGGTGTGGCTTTGTAGCTCTCTAGCAGTCTTACGGACAGACGCTGAGGGTGATGGAGGCCGGGCCGAGCACCAGGGCCATCAGCCCCGTTCCACTGACGCTATCTGCGGCTACGCTGCTGAGCACAGTCGGCCCCTCGGAGTCGCCGGGAGGCGGGGAAGCAGGAACGGCTACACCGACCGGTGTAAACAATCCACATTTATGGCTCCTGCTGCTGATGTTCTGCTGTTGATGCTTCTGCACGAATATTCCAGGCGTCTCTCCGAGCTGTACACCGCACACAGAAGGCTCTCTATCCCCCGGACTGCACAGCCTGTAAGCCTCCCAGAGAGGCAGCCAGGGTGAAGTCAGCTGAACGGAGATCACACAGGAAGTTCGTGCTTGTCTCTTTAGATGCAGAAGTGGAGGAGAAGCTTCCTCAGCATCAACAACAAGCAGTACACCCCTCGCTGCTGCCATCCACTGGATACAGAGGGAGGCCGAAACACAGTTGCACGATCCAAAAATAAGTAACATAAAGCATGAAAAATGCATGAGTGTAAAGACAGATGGCTGACTTCAAAATCACCCTGTGATGACTGCAGTGATGTAATTCATATAAAGATTTTTTTTAAAACAGTGAGTGCTTTTTAGGTTCATGTTTTTCAAGATATGGGGGACCGAGGTACAAAACAACATGATAAAAATCATTTTCATTGCAGATATTTGTTCATGAATTAGTCCCACTTCAAGTGACAAATGTAATTTCTGATAACACGGGCACACATCTCATCAACCACCATGTAGATGGACCAGATTGTTCAGTTTAGATGGACTAAAACCAGTTGGGAAAAATTATTCATGTTATTCTTGTGCATTTAATCCATCAATCACACTGATAAATTTTTACATCTACAGGAGTCTAAAATACACAGTTGGTACATTTTCATTTCATTCTGTCATTTGTTGCTGAGACTCATTATTTAAAAAACTTCTGAATGGAAAAAAGTCCATCCATCCTGTCTGGCAGCTCCATATTCAACATCCTTTGTCCAGTATATCTGCTATCCATCCTTTGCACATGTTCAGACCGTCTCAGGCTTACCTCTCTAACGCTGTCTCCAGAATGGTCATACTTAAATAAAAACTTTAACATCTTCAGCTAACCTCATCTTTTTGTTAGTCCTACAGTCCCCAAAACACACTACATGGTAGCAGGTCTCACTGCTGTCTTGTAAGCCTTCCCTTTAACTCTTGCTGCTATTCTTCGGTTACAAATCTCCTTTGACATTCATCTTCACCCACTCCACCTTGTTTGTAGTCTCTTCTAATCAGTTCAATTCACTTTTATTTGTAGAGCACCAAAATTCCAACAGGAGGCACGTCAAGAAGCTATGGTCTTTAAGGCAAAGACCCTACAATAATACAGAGAAAACCCCAACAATCAAATTACCTCCTTTGAATAGCACTTGGCGACAGCAGGAAGGAAAAACTTTTAAGAAGAAGAACTGGTCTGCCCTGATCAGTTGTGGGTTCTCCAATCTTTTGTGTACTGTGTGTTGGTCCATCACCACTGTCAACAACAAGGGGCTCAGAGCCAGTCCCTGATGTAATCCCACCACCACCTTGAACACCTCTGTCACACCTTCCAGACACCTCAATAACTGTCTTTCTCATGCATTTCTACAGTTTCTCTTTTCTCAAGATCCACAAAGAATTGACAGTCACAGTGCAACTCCCTCTGACCTGCTCTGCACTTCTCTATTAACACCCTCAAAGCAAACATCACATCTGTAGTGCACTTTCTAAGCACAAAGGCATACTGCTGCTCACTGTTCATCACCTCTATTCTTATTCTACAGTTGTGGTCAACATTTTACACACTCATGGTGCACAGGGACCTTGGTGGGTCGATCCCTGGCTGCTCAAGTCTGCATCCCTAAGTATCAAACTTAAGTTGCTCTCTGCTGTATCTTTCAGAAAACCTTCCGGTATTCCTGTCTACTCCTGTCTTCATTTCCCTGACTATCCCACTTCTTCTTTGCTAATCACTGTCTCTGAATACTTTCCTTTACGTCTTCATTCCACCACCAAGCCTTCTTGTCTTATTTTTTCTGTCCAGAGCAGACACCAAACACCTTGATGGATTCCCTCAGCACTATACCTGTACCTTGCCAGTTATCTGATACCCCGCCCCCAGGAGCCTCCCTGCAGCATTCTTTGCTCCTCAGCATCCACAATTTAACCCTTGGCTTTGACTACTTCTTCTTGGTTTTCAAAGTCATCTCACAAACTACCATCTAATACTTTCTGCCCTGACACCACCTTGCGGTCTATGTTTTTCAGACCTTCTGTAATCCAGATGTAATCCACCTGTGTGCACCTTCCTACATTCTTATACATCACCCAACTTACCCCAGAATTCCTTTCTTTTCTACCTGAAATCCCACCTTGAGTGCACTGAACCTCCCATTGTTTCCAGCTTCAGACTCATAATCCTGTCTGAAACCGTCTTGTCCTCTGCAACACTATTCACATAGTCTTCCTTCAAAATCCCTCCTACATTTCTCTTTCTCTCTATACCATGTTAGTGTCACAATTCTGGGTCATTCTGACGAGTAGATTAGAAAAACACTGCCTGAAACAGTGTTTAAAGCAGTCTAAAGCCTTCGATTTTGGCTCATGATTGTATTTACACTGGCCTCATTATTTTGAAACACCTTTAATGCTCGCATTAAATTTGTTATATCTTATATAGTGTGTTTTCATTTTGTATTTTTTAAGAAATACTTTGCAAAGTTGTTATAATGTGGAATTTAATACTAAAAAAAATCTATAGTAAAACCCCCAACCCAACAGCCTCAGAGCAGTTGACCTTTTCTTCACAACCTCGCTGCTACAAATGTTAAATACACACACATTTGAGTCATTTTGGATTCAAGGCGCGTCTGTCAGTACATTTCCTCAAGTACTCGACTTTTAAGCCACATTTATGATACAGGAGCAGCAGCTGATTAAGATTTCTTATGCAAAGCTGCTTGTAAAAATAGGTTTTGTTTTTGTTACATTACCAAATTCAAACTAAAATACAGCAGAACAGACATATCCCAGTGAACACAGCTCAGCAGAGCTTCACTCTTTGTGGAGGAATCTGGGTCAAACAGTCTGGATGAGTAGCAGCAGTGAGCTGAAGTGAATGGAGTACCTAAAAAGAGGGGGAGGTGTTTTAAACCGAGAAGCCAAGTGTTCATGCATGTGTGCAGGGAGGTTATGTTTTCATCTCTTATTTTTAATGGATTTTATTAATGATATACAATAGAGAGGCTCGGGAGATGGAACAGGAGGTCAGGTAGAAGTGTTCAGTACAAACAGATGGATTCTAATTGGTATGGAGAGCCAATGGGTCGACGATCTTGGTGCTGGAGAAAGGACCTGAACCTCAGTTATGCTGTCAAACATGGTCAGGCTACCACCACTGCTTATCGCTGACCATGTCTGGATTAATCTCTATACTTGCATATAAATTATATACATTAAAAAAAAGCTCACTGAAAGGCAGAAACTGATTTTTATACACAAACATTTTATTCAGTTAAATAAAGCATGGATCTAATAAGAAAGGAGTAGGTGTGAAACATGGAAAAGGTGTGCCTGGTACTCAGTCCTATCAATTAACAATACACAAAGAGAAATAAACCCAAATTTAAAACATTGTAAAGACTGCTCTGTATTAAAAAAAAACAAAACATAATTTGTCTGACTTCAGCTGTTTCTTACAGCACACACTAAAAAAAGGAAACAAAAACTCCACACATACAGACTCTACAAGATTACTTTTCATGTCCAGTTCAGAGTGAACAGGAGAAGCTTAATGTGACAAACACAGCTGCTAAATAAATGATGGAGAAAAGTATGTATGTGTATGAGAGTGTGTGACTTTTTTCAGGGGGATTTTTTTATTTTTTATTTTTTTTATTTACAAGGTGTACTCGAGCTCGTAGCGGACGTAGACATTTTTGTCGTCGTTGTAGACCTGTGGGTAGTGAGCAATCAGGGCGTCCTGAGAGCCGATGTAGATGGAGTTGTAGATCTTCCAGTAGACGTCCCTCACTTTCCTGGCTGGATGGAACAGACCCTGCAAAACGCCAGACACAGCTTTATAGTTTACCCTTTCTACAAACACAATGGTTTAAGCTAAAGTTCGGCACATTTTAGCACCCGCGTAACCAGAAGTTGGTCCAAAATACTTCTTCATCTCACTCTCCAAATTTGAATCTAGATGTGCTTTATGTCCATCTCTAAAGAAAGAATCAAACATTCACTTATGAAAAGTAGCACAGAGAGCAAAGCTGGATTCCCACTAGAACAGTTGTAAAACTCAACAATGCTGAGGGCTTAAAGAAGCTCGAATGCATGCAAGACGCAGCCCTCGCTGCATTACACTTCACATACTCTATATTGCAGGCGATGAGCAGAGTATAGCCAGTCAATGATTGAGGCACATGTAGTAATGGTGACAGGGTGTGAAATAGAGGTAAACAGCATATACAACGTCAACATTGGAAAATACTTTGGATTTTGGTAGTTTATAGAAATATGCAGAAATATTACTGCTGTATGAAAGCTGAAAAGGTTCATGAAAATGTCTTTATGGAGCTTAGCTTTGTGATGTTTGAGTCCTGTTTAGTGCTGAGTAACAGAAGAACACTTCTTTATGTTTTCACATCAGAGCTCTATCAAATATCCTCCCTCTAACTTTACTTTGTAGTGTGCAGGTGTGTAGTTCTTAAAAGACATCTGCAGATTAAGAGGAACTCCATTTCTCGTACTGGTCTGCACTCTTGGGGTTGTAACATGTGCATGATTGTGACTTTTCTGTATGAATAATCTTGACACACATTTTTTTCATAATTTAAATTCCTGGTCCTGACCTGTAAGCAGTACTGCAGCATGCGGCAGGGCCCGAGAGCGACCCTCAGCCCCTCCAGAGCACCCATCACAGCCTGGATGACGTGAGGTGATGTCTCAAATACGTTGGGCCACACGTAGTTCAGCAAGTGGTTGAGGGAGTCCTCACAGCCAAACCCGTAGACACCCAGAGACATGTGCTGGACCACAGCACTGGCTGTCTGCCTATGGACCAGGTCTCTGCAGGGGGGACAGAACACAGAAACACATAAGGTACAGGATTCACTCTGATGTCTTTAACCCTCACGTGCAGGTAAAGACTTGGAGAGGATCTGAATACTTCCCCTGCGACTGTTTTTATCAAAACTAATGAGTCAAATTAAACCATGCTGGGTCAGATCCAGATACCTGTCCATGAGTGCATCCTCCAGCAGCGGTGTGACGGCATAGATGTAGTCTTTACCCATCTCTCCAATGTACTCAAACAGGAAGGAAAGGGACTTCAGTACACCGTTTTGCACGTTGAGCTCAGGCACACGGTATTCATTCATTAGGGCCGGCAGCACCGTGAAGGGTGAACAGGTCTCAGCAACGATAGCGATGGCCACGGTCGTGCAGACCCTGTTCTGTCGCTCCTGGACTTTCAGGTTATTGAGCAGAGTGGCCAAGACATCGTGAGGACTGCAAGAAAGACGGTCAGATAGAAAAGCATTTTAGATCTACTTTAATGTGTGCAGCAGCAGAGACAAAATGAAGGTGAAACCTTGCATATATAAGGTGTGTACGTGACAGGAGGTACTCACCCGATGGCTTTGGCGATATAACCAAACGTGTTGACGGTGGCTCTGCGGATGGCCTTTTTGTGTGCCTTGAGCAACTCCAGCAATTCAAAACAGATCCTCATCCACTCCCTGGCAGACACATACTCAGCACCCCTAAAAATACACATGAAAGTTAGAAAAGGACATAATCATATCCACAAACCTTGAGGTTTGTCACCACTGACCTGTCAGCAATCCTGCCCACCAGGTCGATGCAGTTCTCCTGGACTTTCTCATGTCTGTTCTTCAGGATGGGAGTCAAACGAGGAAGCAGGTCTTTGATTGGTGGGGTCATCTTGTGCATGCCTAAAAAGGTCAGATATCAGCACGCATCCTTTTCTATACTCTGAGATGTGACTGAGGTGCAGGTAAATTCGGTTTTCTCAGAACAGAACAACAGGTGGGACTTTGTGAATCCAACAAAGTCTCAAAGGTGCACTGAATGCTATAAATAACAATCATACTGAGTACCAAGGCTAGTACAAAAACAATTTATGAATCTATGAATAATTTCTTAAATATTTTTTATAACTCATTCATGGAGATATTAGGAGGGTGGCAGCTTTAACTGACAGCTGTCTGCTGGGCCTTCAGCTCTGTTTCACTCGTGGCGAGTATTCTAAGGTATGTGCATCTGTGTAAGACAAATGCTGCTTGCTATTGTTAGCTGGTAAGTTAGCACTCCACCCTCTTGTGTAATGATGATCACTTTTGGGTCCAAAAGGAACACAGAATAAGTCAAAACTAATAACTGTACAGTTCAGGAAACAAGATTAGACCATTAGGTGAAGACATTTATTTACATCCTGTCAATAAAATATGCCTATGATTGTTGAGAGTTACATACCAATAACGTTAACAATGGCCTTCAGCGCTCCCAGGATGCTGCCCAGCACCTCAGGATACTCCTCTCCCAGATACTCGTACAGCACCACGCCCAAATGACCCATCAGCTTCTCCTGCAGGGACAGGGATAAGTAGAAGAGGTCAGCATGTGGACTCTGTTATATATTAGTCTCAGGTGCTGTATAGGTTGAGTGTACCTCCTGGCACGTCTTCATGACCACGGCCGTGCGGGAGATCAGGTCAGCAGCTTGCTGACGGACCTTGGCCGACTTGTTGTTGAGACGCCACAGTACCGTACCGCAGATCTGTGGCAGGTAGGGTTTCACACGCTTCCCAAGGGCATTCACCACTGTACCGAAACCGTTCAGCATTACAGAATCCTGCAGACAAAAGAGCATGGAGTATGAAACTAAATATCGTGAAAAAAAGAAGAAGAAAAAAAGCACAAAACACTTCTCTATAACTTGCTCTCACCTCTGTTGTCTGCTCCTGGAAGGCATACAGAATACCGTCGATCAGCTGCTCCTCCAGCTTGTGGTCGATGTCAGCTGCGCCCAAGTTGCCCATGATTTTTTCAATGGTCTCCATCACCATCTTCCTATACTGTTCTGCCTCGTCTTTCAGGTCATCAACGATACGCGAGATGATCTCTGCTGCTCCCACTTTGTTAGCCAACTCCACTGTGGTGTCCACCAGCTGGACAAGGAGATGATAACTTGAGACCAGTGTGCAACACTTCAGACAACTTTAAGGTCACAGTGTGTTTAACTGCTGACTAGATTATAACCTAAATGTCTATTTGATTTCTCGTGTGATCATATCTGTTTGACTAATTTGTGCACACCACTATTTTCCACTGGTATAGTCACATGACAGGCAGATGATATTAGAATCAGCTGAAGGAATTGACAATATTAGATTTTCAAATATATTTTAAGTTAAAGAATGTTTTGCCAACCTGTCTGTAGTTGCGTCTGTCCAGAGCCATCCTATGCTGCCAGAAATGCTTGAAGAAGGGGGGCAGGATTTCAGTCTTGATGTAATTGGCTTCTACACCATCTGTACCACAGCACTGCTTCACTACCTATGAGACAAAACATAAGGAAAAATGATGAGTTTCTTGTGACATCCAGAAAGATACGTTAATGTAACTAATGGATGCAGAAAGAGAGCAGAGCTGCTCTGGCAACGTTGGTGTTCATATAGCAAACTACTTTCATCTGTGCAACTAAGGGGCTAAAGAGGTGAAAACGAGTTACATTGAGTTAGTTGACAGTTTGGAGGTGCTTCCTCACCTTGAGCACAATCTTTTTCATCTCCTCATCAGGGGACTGAAACTCTCTGATGAGGATCAGCATCACCTCTCTGGTGTAGTAGTTTGCATACTCAGCATCCATCAGCGGGATGAGGTAACCAATAGCTTTGAGGAAAGCAGCCAGACCCTGGTGAGCAAAAGGGAGAACGTAAGACACAATCACAGACATGTTTCATCATAGTTTACAATAACTGGCAATGTCTGACACTCCCAGCAGCATATTAACGGTCTGTCATTAGACCTCTGCTGACAGCAGCAGCTCCTTTGAGGAGACTCTATAGCAAGCAAATATTCACACTGCAGCCACAGGCAGGCTCAGTGCTGGGTGTTGATCTTGCACTGAATGCTGTAAATCAGGGGTAGGCAACTCCAGGCCTCAAGGGCCAGTGTCTTGCAGGTTTTAGATATGTCCTTGATCCAAAACAGCTGATTCAAATGGCTAAATACCCCCCCTTCCAGCTCACCTTTCCTCTGTGTTGCCTGATGCCTTTCCACAGGGGCTTCAGCACCGAGTCAAAGGACTCGATACCATATGGTGTGGCAGCTTCAGCCAGGGCAGCTATAGCCAGGGCACTAATGGTCCTCACCTTCTGCTGCTCATCCACAAGCCCTGCAGTATCGAATAGTTGTCTGGTCAGCGCTCAATGCATTTTAACAACAACACTGTCCCACGCATATCCAAAACAAAACATCTCATGTGAAGCAAAAGCTGAGTGTAGATTATGGGGCAAATTAGCAGTTATGTATTTACTAAGTACAACAGTTAAAGGTGCACATCTGCATTCTGTTGAAATTCAAACACTGGATAAAATTAAAAAACTTACTTATCCACATAATAATGCTGTGGATGTAGACTCTATACTATTTAATGTCACCTGAGAAAGGTGCTACGAACAGTTTAAGTTCACTTACCATGTTCAATAATCTCAACCAAACTGCGAAGGTGAGGCAGAATGGCGCAGCCCATGAGGATGGCAATCTGCTGCACAATCTTGATGCCCGTGTGCCGAGCCTGCCAGGACTTCTTGCTTTTACACACAGCTTTGAGGAAAGGAAGGAGAGAGGGGATACCAAGGGCGGAGGCTACCACAGCAAAGGCTCGGGCTGTGGTGTTTCTGACGTACTCGTCCATGTTGTCAATATCAGGTCGCATCGTGGAGATCATAGTAGCTAAACCAGCAGCCTGAGACACGCAGAAGAAAGACAGCAAGCTTTCAATCACTTAGCCTCACAAACATGTCTCAGGTCAAGTTTAAATGCTGTTACAGATGAGAGATATTATGAGCAGACATGGTGACAGAATATAAACATAGAATCTTAAAAAGCTAATGAAGGTGGACTATAACCAGCGGGTGCAGGTTGAGAACAGACGAGGCATATGTCACATCTGCTAGCTCTCATGCTGGTATTAATCTAGCGAACAACTAGCCCTGATCTGACCACAGACTGGCTGAACAGGCGAGAATGGTTCGCACAAACCACAGTTCATGTCATTTATGTAGTAGTAAAGACAAAAAGAAGAAGGGGCTTCGTGTTACCTTTGCCAAGTTCGAGATGATCTCTCTGCCTTCTACTCTGGCATAATAGTCTTCATCAATGAGCAGCGGCTCAATAACCACCAGGATCTGCATGCAGGAAAAAGACAGTAAGTTGGATTCTCAGACACTGAGAAACCACTGAACAGTTAAACTGTGGTTTCACTAATGATATTTCATACTGAGCCCACCTTGTGAACGTATGGTCGGACCAGGTCATCCAGTTTGTAGAGAATGCGGTCAATGACTTTAACCAAAAGATGGCGCTCCTGATCCTCCAAGGTGGGGGACATGAGCAGTGGCAGGATCTGGTTGAACAGGGGACCTGCACCGAATTCACGAGCCTTATCTGTGATCTGACGGAGAGCAGCCTAAGAGGAAAGACAAGGTCAGCCAGTGAGATAACGGCCAAATTCTGGAGTATATTTGGCAAATCTCTTACTAGACAACACAGGAGAGACTTAATACTCAAAGAAACATGAAGTTAAACCTGTATGAGAACGCTACAAAGATCGTGACACACTAATACGTTGGAGACAAGAAAAGCTTTTTAAAGTCTTGTTTTCAGGCAAAGTCAGCAAAACTTGTTTAAAGTCAGATTTGAGAGGGGCTTTCAGTTTTTTTTTTCCCCAGTGAGTAAACTCTAGAGGGACCTGGTACTTGTCTTGGTAAGATGAGAGACCGAATGGTTTCTGAGTGTAGCTCACAGCAGAGCACGAAGGTCTACACTTTGACCTCTGCCGTAAGCAGCAGCTCCTCAGAGAGGACATCGTGTAGCGAGCAAATATTCACGCTGTAGCCACACACAGCCTTTAGTGCTGGGTGTTGATCCTGCAACTGGAAACATTTATGGTGTTCCAAAACTCAATTTTGGCCACAAACAGGAATGATTAATAAAAGGATTAAAAACCAACCTTTCTCATGGGAGGAGTTCCATTTTTAATCTTCAGCAGCAGCTTCATAATCTTCCTTTCTTTCTGCTCCTCAGGGCTCAGAGTGGACTCATCCACCTCCACCTAGCACCGAGACAAAAACTATGAACCTCAGACACAACAAGCACGTGGGTCACACTGACAGCGCCATTATTTTATCCCTGCTGATGCTCACCAGCAGTTTGTCAAAGTACTGGATGTCATCAGGTTTGAGGAAAGGGAGATTTCCTGAGGGCTGGTCGTTCATCTGTTTTGTGGTGCGATCCTCTGCTTGCATATGGAAGCCCGTCATGCCACCAATAGGTGTGGGTGTGGCTGCCAGCTTACGGGCAGGAGTACGGATAGGCACATAGCCTGCAGGAGGCGGCAACACCTGTGGAGAAGAAAAATACCTGTCAGTACTGCAGGCTTATACATGACCTTCACTGTTTGCTGCTGGAAAATGAAATGCATCAAATAGACATGAACCTTGTATCCCTCTGGGAACATGGCATCCAGCTCCTCGTCAGTTAGAGGTCTGTTCCTCTCATCAATTTCTCTCTCCCACCTCCATGCCTGCAGCTGCTCTGGAGTCATGTGTGCTAAAGAAAATGGGAAATTAATTGCTTATAATCAAGTAAAAAGAAAAAAAAAAAAGACTAATAATAATAATAATAATGATAATAAAAACAATAAAGATTAAGGCTGTTTACCTGTAGTTGGGGTTTGCAATTCCATAGCTGGTGTGCCTATGGGGGTTTTTCCTGGGGTAAACAGTGGTGTTGAAGAGCCCATCTGGCTGGCAGGGGTTTCATCCCACCGAGACTTCCTCTTACTGGCTCCTGGAGTCGGAGTTTCGCCCACTGACTCTTCTCCTCTATCTGTTCGTGGGGTCTCAGCCCAGCCGCTCCCATGTCCTGGGGTCTCCCTCTCTGTCTTTGGGGTCTCGTCCCAGCGATTTTTGCGAACGCTTCCTGTGGCTCCCCCGTGACCAGGTGTGGCATGGCCAGGTGTGTCTCTACCTGGTGTGGCAGCACCAGCAGGTGTGTGGCTGGGAGTCGGGTCCCACATTCGCGAACTGGGAGTGGCCCCTGGGGTTTCACTGCCTTTAGGGCGGCCAGGAGTTTCATCCCATCGGCTGTTTGAAGGTGTGTGTGCAGGGGTATGTCCAGGAGTCTGCAAGGGACCAGAAACATCAGTGAGAAAATTGATATGCAAGGCAGATTTAAGTTCTTATGAGGCAGTGTAGTGTGATATTTTTTAAGCTTACTTCAGCACTGGCATCAGCTTGGTCCCAGCTGGACATCTTTTTGGGTGTAGCATTGGAGGGGGTTTGGTCAGCTGTCTGGTCCCAGCGACGCTTACGTTTAGGGACAGCTTGGGCAGCAGCAGACCCATTGACAGCTTTCAGGTCCCCTGATTTGGCCTTCTCTGCCAGCTGCTGACGAATCTCTCTCTACATAAACAGATGCACAAATGTCAGGATAAATCCAGAGTTTGTGGCAATAAAAGCCTGTAAAGGCTGATAGTTGGTGACTGCGTCCAGATGAACAGAATCAAACTGTGGGGACTGTGTCCGTTTATTTCATCTAAAACAGAAACAGGTCGACAGCAGCTGAGGGACTTCATTTGATAAAGATGACATTTCTATGAATCCTGTTACAGCCTCACACCCAAGAGCTCCACTCCACTAAACACCTTTGGATTATTTCAGACTGATGACAGCAAGATTTGCTGAAATTATAAATGAAATTATGAAATAATTTCATTTGAATGTTCCTCTGCTGAAAATACTTTATTTGTAAATTACTTTATGACTAATAACTGAGCGACATAAGCACCTTCAACAGGGAGTCTCACATTCGGTAGATTAACCATCGCTGTGGTGTTTATTTTGCATACAAATTACATCATGGGATGTTCAGCCAGTTGCTATAACAACCTCACGCACATTAGGTGGTACTCGGTTATAAAGAAAAACAAGTTGATTTGATCCAATCTGAGTAGGTATTAATGGAAAAAGTGCTTCAAGAGAAGAAAAAGGACCGCCATGAGTGCAGTTTACAACAGTGGTGATGGAGTGCTCACTATACCAGATCATCTTTGTGGCAGTGCTCTAATATTTCTACACATACACTTTGAGTTGGTTTGCCAACCATATAAACACATGAAGCAGGAAAGATTCACAAGAAATAGTTATTTTTCCAGGTCAAGTTTAGTTTTGGTTTGCAGTTGCTCATTTGGGTTTAAATTAGCCTTAAAGGACTGTCATCTCACGGTTTCTGATATCTGATGATAATCTGTAGATAAACACCATCTTACCTCCTCTTTGGACAGGTTCTGCTCCAACATGACGTCCACATACGACCTAACCTGCAGCTTGGGATCCGGTGTTTTGCCCCCTGCGCGAAAGAGCATGAACAAGAACATAGGACACTCATCAGCGTGCGCTCCACAAACCCAAGTTATTCCAAACACAGCAAGCACAAACACAGCCAGCTAACCCTGACTCTTTTTACCAACAGTTTAACTTATGTTCCTGCTCTGATAGACAGCTGACTGACAGTCCTAATAAATTACATACAAATGTACATTTGTCTTTCTTACATACAGTCATAGCATTCTAATGAAAAACAAGAAGATATAGAAAGAAGAGCTGAGGTTGTGTTGTTTTCTTTAAGTGGATTAAGAAGTATAGCCATCACTGATGCAGGGGTCCTGGGCTGCGCTCTTCAGAATACGTACACTTTCAGTGCCAAGGGTCCATCTGCAGTCAGACTTCAACCGGCAGAAAAGAAGCCTAGAAAATTTCTCTTTACCATTAGTAACACTTTGGAAAAGGGTTTGAACTCACACACAACAGTATACCATTGTGATGCATTGATTTAAGGCAAAAAATAAAGCATCTTCTTGGGGTATTATCACAGTTTAGAAAAAATTCCCATGATATTTTGTGGTCCAGTTTCCCAGGTATTTACAGTAGCAGATAAATATGAAGTCAAGACTTTGAGGCTATGCCTAAGAGGGACATTAGCAAAATAAAATCAAATGTGAGTGTTTGCATTCAAATGTAGATATGAGAAAAATACTGATAATACCAGAGTCACGTGGACTCACTTATTTCATCGTCACACATCAAGATCTTGACTTCTTTTTTTGGGACAAAGGTAAATTTATGTAATCAAATATTTGCGCAGTCTCCTTCCATTCGGGAATATTTTATATCAACTTGTTGGAATCCGATAAGCCAAATTCAAAAGAGGCTGCTGGGAGGGCTGAGGTTTGTTGTAGCTGGGTTGCATCTGATTCCCCTCACAGCCTCCCACCAAAACAAGCAGCCAATGGACCCTGACCAAACTGACAAGTGCACCGTTCTCAGTGTTCCCCATAACCTACACAGGATGAGTTGCTGCACCCTTAACAGAGTGCAGTACAGGACTGGCAAAGCAGTACTGCTGTAGGAGAGAAATTAAGGACAGTTAGTATGGGCCTGTGGTATTTCGGTACACAATTTTCTTGATAACATATTTCTATTTTACAGAGAGAGTTGTAAAATAAAACTCTACTGAAACAACAACTTGTACAAAGAGCTCTCTCTACATGCAGGTTGAATATACCTAGACCAAACCTGAGACATTCAGGCCATTTAAGCTCACAGTGTCGGGGAAGTGAAGATGCAATAAATATATAAAGTTACAGTTACGGTTGGTTTTTAGTTCAAGCACTAGTGGTCATGATGAGCTACACAGGCTCTGAATAAAAGATGAGGAAAAATGTGTAGGAAAGCTGGCCACATTGGAAAGAATAACTTGTCATTAGGGCTGTACCCGAATATTCCACTATTTGGAAATGTATTAACGGTGTGTGTATTAAGTTTACCAACATGGAATTTTGCCAATGTAATCTACCACAGCAACAATGATCAGCTAACCTCACTGTTATAAATAAGCAACTGTTTAGCCCTGCCACAACATGCAGGAAGTCAATGGACAGGACTGCTCTATGAAAAAGCACCTTGCTGTCCTTCGGTGGCTGCACCCACGGAGCCTAAACTTCTGACTTTATTACAATGACACTTTTACATATTGCCAAAATCCCAGCACAGCCACTATCCTTACATGCGAGTGATGACTGCCGCAGCTGCCAGTGCTACCTCTAATAGACCTACTAGATGCACCTTTGGTATAAATTTAAAAATCCTATGTTACCTCATTCTCAGGTTATTGCAATCAGAAACTTGGGTGCCCACCTGCCCGCCCAGTAGGGTGACAGCAATACCTCTTCAGCCTTTTACAGCAGAGGGGTACAATAAGCCGATTCTCACTGATTCCTTAAGGCAATAACTGAATGCTTATTGTGTGGGGAAAATGTTTACCATCTCAGCTCATCTGCTTGACATTCCTCTCACTCACAGCAGTGACGATCATGCTTAGCTTACTTAACCATTTCAAATTCATACCACGTAACATGTTTAGTCTTTAAATATATATGCTCTCGTTTTACTACGCTTTACTCAAACTTCTGACCGATTATGTATAACATCACATTCATAAAATCTGAAAACACAAAGTTTGATCAACTCTGACTTGCTGTAGCTCAAAAATATGATATTCGGGACAGCCCTACTGGTTAGGCAGCGATTTACGCTGGGGCCCAAGACTATCTGCAGTTTGACTGATCATGTTAGCGCATCCGGATAACAGAAACGTGAGATTTATGAACTGTTAATAAAATTATGCTTCTGGTTCAACTACTACCAGAGCATATTAACGACATTCCTCTTATATATTTTATATTCACCTATAAAGCTGTGTCCACTGTGGTAAAGCACAGGACATGGACAGCTAAATGAGCTAACCTTCATCCTCAACTTCTGTGACAACAGGACACTACACTTTCCTATCATAAATCACATTCGGTTGTTAACCCTTCGACTCACACACAACCCATCTGCGACCCATGTTTGTTAGGCAATAAACACCTAACCACCTCTCCCCCTGAAAAGCATGGTAACCCTATAATACCTTTCACGCATGCACCAAATTAAAGTCCCAACAACATTGTCCCAAACTGCAATTACGGAAACTAATTGTGAGCCCACACTGACATTTGTTGTAAACAGTTGGAAATGAATAGTGGGAGAAAAACAGCGACACAAAATGTACATGGAGGAAAGGATTGACCACAGGGAAGGCATTGAGTCTGGGAGGCAAGCTATTGCATTGTGGTCGAAGGGTTGAACAGTAAAAACTATTGGTGTAAAAGAAAAAGAAAACAAATGGGGGGAGGAGGCAAGGAACTTGGGAAGATGTAATAAGGTCACAAAAGAGCAAAATTTACCATCTGCAAAGGGGTCGAGACGCTCAGGAGAGATGATCATCTGTCTGCGCCGAGCTTTGTATTCATCCTCACGCTCCGCAATCTTCTGTGGACGATGCTCTGCAAACGGGTCGTACTGAAAGATTAAGCACAAAACATGTCATGATTAGTGAAACAGAATTTTTTTTTTAAAGTTTAGGGTTTCCCCCCCTTCTAAAGCAAATTAGATTTTTTTTTTTAGGCCAAGCAGTGAATGAACATACCTGTTCATCCGACTGAGGAATTGCATTGAGTATTGCCACCGGCGCATGGTACCCCGGCTTCTTTTGTCCCAATAAGCTTGTTGACGTATCATCTTCATCGTCCTGAGGTAAGAAAGACAATAAATTAGTCTATTCAAATCTTGCCAAACTGGCAAGATTCTCCTAGCTCAAATCTTCAAAACAAGCAGAGGGAAGCAGTCAAGCTCCTTACAAAACAGACAAAGGAACCCGTGTGGCTTACAAAAAATCATTCTGGGAAGAATTTTGGCAAAGAAAAACAAAAAAAATACTTGCCTCCTCTTGCTCATTGGCAGCAATGGAAGTAACGTATCCAGCAAAGCGACTGTCACTGCCTTCATAGATCTCTGGGTCAAAAACACCAGTGGAGATCAGGCCCACTCCCTGCTCTCCATCCTCCAGCAGGGAGGCCTTCATCCCCTGGATCTCCAGGATCTGGGCCTCGATATCTGTAAGGACACAAGGAAACATGGTAAAAAACTACCTGTATAGTTAAGCATGGAGGAACTGTAGTTTTTGATGTAAACATGATCTGTGGCACCGAGACATTGGAACAGTTCTGCACTACAATTAAGTTCAGCTGACCTACTATTTGTTCACTTTACTGTGAGGTTGCTTTAATGTTATTTATTTATTTTACTATATTTTGCAGTACAGTGCTTTATGATTGCACGCTTTTTTAAAAATTAGCGTTACTTACTTACTCTGCTTATATATATATATATATATATATATATATATATATATATATATATATATATATATAAATTATCTTATATAATTTTTAAATTTTTTGTTTTTTTTTTTATATTTTTTTTTTTTTTTTATATATTTT
>VUQR01016828.1:29694-39843 GCA_015108515.1 Hemichromis elongatus
AAACTTTAAGAAACTTTAGCAATTTATCCCTGAGTTGATGTATATGTAATACAGTCCCCCTTTCCGTTTGAAAAAAGTAAATTAAATAAAAACACACAAACAGAAACCTGTTCACTTTCACTTTCGATGTCTTCTTTACTGCGAAGGATTTTAAATATTTCTTTCCATTTGTTATTAAAAAAAATAGTAGAAACTGTAACCTTAACAAAATTTCCCACCAGAGCAGGAGTAAATGACAACAAAAAACGTGTAGTCTACAGGTCATTACGTTGACCTATTAATAGTTTTAATATGCAAAGACAAACAGGTTTCACCCGGTTTTTCTCGGCCGATAGTGTAACCCGAGCCCACAACTCGTGACTCTTTGCGCGTGCGAGCTCGTGCACAGGTACCTCATTACGTCGGCGTGACGAACGGCGGGACCGCCCAATAAAAACATTCAGTGACCACAGGTTGTCCAATGGCAAGCGGGTTAGGCCAGTTGGGGGTGGGGCTAAAGTGCGGATAGAGCTCCCTGTCAACTGGTTGATAGCGAGGGAGTGAACAAAGCCGTTAAAGAAGAAGAGAAGATGGCGAGATGCGGTCGGAACTTGAGGAAAGTAGCTGAGTGCATAAAACAGTTACCGTCCGCAGCCAACCGGGATATCCAGAACAGAAGCAACGTTAGGTAAACTTTTTAAGTGTTTGTCTGAAAAGAGACAGCGTAAAAGATGAAGACAGGTCTATAACGAGCATTTATACCAAAGTTGCTCACTTCTGGAATGGGGTAGCTAAATACGGCGGCAGTTTACGATTTACGGCCTTGTTTGACTCAAGAATCTCGTTTATTCGTTAACTACGTGTGTAGATGGTAGCAAGTAGTGAAATGAGTGTCGAGTAAAAGTAGTATTTGTTCTACGGTGTAGAAATACTTGTAGCAAATGTACTACAGTCACGATGTTGCATTGATAAGCCACACAGCACATTACATAACACTTCATGTTAAATTGTAGCTCTTTAAATTTCAAACATAAAAAAGTAAAGCTGATTTTAATTTTGTTTACTTTATATGCATTCTCCTATGGAGAGCAGCAATCATGCCGTAAACTACAAATATGCGCGAGAATTCATGTATTGATTATAAAACAGCCTCCTTAATTATTATTATGTCTGCGTAGTGGCTCTTTTTGCTTTTACGTGCAACAGTATTCTCCTCCTTAACCTCAAAAGCTGACTGCATTGGAGTATATTATAAACCATGCAGATATGTTTGATACTGCTTATTGTCTCTAAACACTTGACTTCCTTTTGGTTGTTTTGTTTTTATGTTTTAGCTTTTCTGTAAAACACTTTTTGATTTTTTTTTTATCTCGAAATGTGCTATACAAATAAAATTTTACTTGCCGTGTTTCACATGATTAGTCTAAGGCAAATATTTGGTTCTTTTTCTATATTTCAGCTATTTATCTCTTATATTGGTCTTAGCACAGCCCCTGAGTCCATCTCAGCCATTTTATCTCCCACCCCCCTCCTTTAAGTCATCTTTCCTCTGATTGAACAGTGGGTGGGCGGGGGTTTCTGTGCTCACAGCCAGAGCTGTGTGCCTGAGATGACCATAGTGAGGCTATCTGAAATTCTAAGTTTAGAGCAGTCTGAACTCTTAGCTCACTCAGTGTACTTATACTTACACCAACCTCATTATTTAATAACATATGAGAATTTTTAGGAGTCCCAGGTGATGTTGTTACCACTGTGTTATCTTAAATATCCATGTTGTTCGTTAGATAGCATATTTTTACAAAGGCCTCCACACTCTGGGACTGCTCTTCAGAATCAGAATCTTTATTGTCATTGTCACAGGTACAACGAAATTAAGAGTGGTCCCCGATCATTGCATCATCCCTAACAATATCAAAATATAAATAAAACAATATAATTCAATAATAAAATAGACAGAATATAATAAAATAAACAGAATACTTAAAGTGCTAATACGAAGTATCAGTAAACATAAACAGAAGTGGTGTGATGGACATTTGTTTTGTAGTATTCAGATGTGCTATTGCAGTAGGATAAAAGCTGTGTTTATTAGTCCTTACACTGATTGCTCTGGGACATGCTCAGCCTGTACCCTGGATACATTTGGAGGTCAGGTGCATCATGTTTCAGGTAGTATAATAAGAGTGAAAAGGCTCCTGTTGAAGGGCAGTGGGTGAATGGGAATTTGATGCATTGTGGGATGAGTTACTATGGGAATGGAAAACCTGATTCAATTGGGAACAGCTTATAAAACGCCATACCTGTGGGAATTGTATGCCTCCAAGCTCATTGAATGCTTATAATTGCTGGCATATTTTTTGACAGTTGTGAATCAGTCTTGTTGCACACCTGTGCCACATACAGGCCTTTTTGCTTCTTATTCTACAGCCTGTTCAGACTAGGCTTATTGATTCTTAAAACCTGCGTGGAATCATTGGTGTTCTTGGTATGAGGAACATTCTATTTGTTTAAGCTGACAACAGCAAATTGTTGTCACATATTTATCTTGTTATATTGTTATAACAAAATGTTTGAAAAAGCATTAAAAAATTGTAATTGAATTGCTTCCTGTCATGCTGCGACGGGGCTACAGCCAGCCACAATGATCCAAAAACCCCCTCTTAGACACACTCCTAAGGAGTGGCCAATGAAAATGCCCCTACAGGCGGCTTGTGCCTGAGTAACAGGATCTCGAGTTAAGTTGCTGTGGTGAAGGTTATGAAGTCCTGCCATTCATGGCGTCATGGGAGAGCTGGGTCAGGGCTTTTCACCTGATCCAACCTTTTCTGGAGCTACGGCTACATGTTGTCTTGAGGAAGGATTACATACTCGATTAATGGTAGAGTTGACTAAAGTAGAGAAAATGGTTCAAAATCTAATCAGTTGTCCACTGTCCACATATACTTTATTTACATAAATATAACATTATAAATATATGCTGATCCTCATATTTTAGAAGCTGGAAACAAATGGTGATGTGATGTTCAGAGCTTTATAGCTTCTAAGTAATCAAATGCCAAACAATGTAGGGTGATTATTTCAAAGAGTACATAGTATTTTATTCTTTATTTTCCATCGTATATATCTATCTTAAATATGGCCATTAATTTACAGGCGCTCACTGTTAATGAAAAGAGACTGATCTAAAATATTTACTGTTAAAATATTTATGAGGGGCAGCCAATCATATGAGAAAAGATAAAAGGAGTTAAAAGTAAAAGGCTTGTTTCAGACAGAGGATGAACTACATGTGTAACTGTACCTGTATAAGCTGTACAAGAATAACTGGGATCTATTTAGTTGTTTAAAAATAAAAAATAATGAAGCTGAAGATATATAGGTCCACTTTAAGTATGAACTAGTTTTCACATATTTTAATCACCATTTAGCAACCTTTTTGTTTTTCATCCGTTAACATCATGAATTGGTTTACTGATATTCTTGACAAGTTGGAACAAGTTGAGCCTTTTAGTCAGTGAGGTGTAAGATGGTCTTACTGTGTAAGAAACAGCCTGGGGGAAAACGTTGAGAAATGAGAAAAGGAGGGACGTGTATGTATAGACTAGATTTTTTTGGGTGTTATCAGTTGCCCAGAACTGCTCATCATATTTGATTTACTACAAAAAAACCACAGAAAAATCGAACAAAGAACCTTTTTAGTTCTCAAAAGAGACTTTAAAGATGACTCATTCAAATGATTGTAGATTAACTTTCACAGTGAGAAAATCTTGAAGGAGTGAGACATTTTTCTAATCTAAGATCTTGATTATTCTAAGTTGCAGATACAGAGACATGGAGACTGAATGGCTGAGTAGTTATTCCTGTTGTAGCTCTTTGAAGTCTGCTTGCCATCCCCCGCCTGGGTCACATGGATAGTTGGTGCATTGTAATGTACATTCTCTGCAGAAAAATCCATCACAAAAACACAGACAGGCACGCGAGCAGGCGTCTGCACAGACCCTCCCACTCACTGTCTGATGATGAAATTAGTTTTGTGTTTGAATCTAAAATCATTGGCTGCATTATATTAGCCCATATGCCAAAATCTTGGCTAATTAAGTGTAGCTAACACTTACTTATGTCAACTAAAACCTTTAGGGGTTTTAGAAACTTGGATATATACTGTAATTTTCTTGTGTTCTGTATATGTCAAGATGTTGGTTAAATAGCTGGACATAAGGCCATAGGCAAGTAGTCTTCTGAGAGTTTTCCTCCCCCAGAATTCACAGAATTCCTCTTATGTGCAGATCACCCATTGTCTGTAATGTTTGGCCCTTGGGCCAAACAGAAAGCACAGTTCCTGTAGTCAGCTTAGCATTACAGTGATCAAGGTGTCCAAAGCTTAAAGTAAAATCAGTGTCCTTGACCTTGTGATGTTACTACCATCTGTATATGTGTGACTTGTTTTATTTGGGTGACAAATGGTTGGCAAGCGTTTGGAGTTTCCTCTCCCCAGAATAAAGGCTGGGGCTGGGCTATGTTTACAGGTACTGCAGGATAATTATCAGCTGGTCATATGCTGGTATAGATCAGGACTTCCTGTCCCGCTTAGCTTGATTATGAGAAATATTACAGCGGTGCACCCTGAGGACGAAACGCATTCAAGAGTGAAGGCACAAACATTAAAATGGCTTTTCAGCTGGCTCCTTCCTGTAACCCAGACAGTTCCTGTCAGAGATCTATTTATGCTGAAGTCTCCAGGAACAGAAACTCCAGGATGTGAGTTCCACCTGGAAGCTTTTGTAGTGCAGACAATGTCATAGTTATATACTACCCTCCATGTTTAAATTAGCTGTCATTCAACCAGAACCTCAGACACTGTATGGGTCAGTCAACTGGCCACCCTGAGAACAGAAGCACAGAGTCCCTGCAGACTCTATCCCCCGACAGCTGACTTATTTTAACAGGAAGGCTGTTTCCTGGGTGTTGACATAAAAAGAGAAAGACCTTTTATAAAACTAAGAGGCTTGTCACTGTCATTAAGCAGCCTTCTGTGGCCTTAGATTGTTTGGGTGAAAA
This sequence comes from Hemichromis elongatus, assembly GCA_015108515.1. Taxonomy (NCBI): domain Eukaryota; kingdom Metazoa; phylum Chordata; class Actinopteri; order Cichliformes; family Cichlidae; genus Hemichromis; species Hemichromis elongatus. Next base: position 34,732 of record VUQR01016828.1, read on the forward strand.
CTAAAACATTTTGGATGAGAAATAGCAATTTTATGAGTAGGTGGCAGAATTTTGTTCCAGAAAGGAGTTAAAAATATTTTTGATGTAATAACAACAGCTACTAGAATATTTTCACAGTACAAAATGAAGAGAAGGAAGCAGTTGTCTCTCAGTCTGGCTTTTTGAGCCCAGAAGGGAAATAAAAGAAAATACAATGTTAGATTTTCCAATCTTTCTGAGGGCCTTTTTATGAGGGAGAGAGTCATGTTTACACGACTGCATTCTTTAGCTTGAGCAGGAGTAAAGAAGAACCCACAGTAAGAGGCATGAGCTGTGGCTACTTAACAGTCAAGTATTTCCCACTGCAGGCAGCACAGACCAAACACAGACACACTCTGTCTGTTGTGTCAAAAGAAATTTAAAGAGTAACAAAATGTCAATATTGTGTCAAAACTTGCTTGTGCTGGCCATCCTCTGATCTCACAAACTGACAGCCACAGATGGATGTGTCCTGGTCTCTCTGCTTTCTGAGAGGTTATTGTGTTGTTCGTGACTTGTTTGTTTTTTTTGGTGATCAGATACCTTTCATCATGTGGGATCCTGATGATGCGTGCGCATCCCCTGCTGAGTGCAGCCGTGCCAGGGCGCCCCATCACACTGCCTTCACGCAGCTTTTTCAACCTCGCAGATTCCTTCTCCAAGAGGAAAGAGTACTCGGAGAGACGCATCATTGGGTGAGTCTGGATCCACTTAATTATTTTAAAATGAATTTATTTCTTTTGCCTCAATGCACATTTGGCAAAAACAATAGTTTTTTCAGTTCTCTCCTGCGAGTGTTGTTGTTTTGTTCTTTTTCAGCTTGTATTTAACCACTTAAATTCTTTAAATTTATTTTTGGCTCCTATTTGGGTTTGTTTGACTGGAATACTGTGACCCTCCTGAAAACCTAATTATAGTTTCACAGGCAGCTTTTGAAAAAGGAGGGAAAACCTCACTCCTCTATCAGAATGCTATTATTCCCAGATTTCGAATTCCTTTCATAGCTGGCATAGATTTTTGTCGGTCACACATTGTTAAACAATGACGTCATGATTTGTAGCATACCTGAGTCACACGGAAGCCCTTTGACTTCTATTTCTATGCTGTCCTCTGACTCACAGATTAAAAAAACAAAACAAAACGGCTGAAAAACATGTTTACACCTATTTTCACCCACGCAGCAAAATGATCAGAAATCAGTAATGGGACTGATAAAGAACTGGACCTATGAGCACAATCAATAATACCACTGACAAGAGATAAAATCTTAATCCATGATTACTTCTCAAAGTCTTTCTATGATTTCTAATCATAGTGTGGTCCTGCTGCTGAGCTTTCATGACCATTGCAGACGAGATGAAATGTACCAAACCACATAGCTAAAAGGTCTGAAATTGAAGCTCCAAAATATGATATAATGTGCCAGTCATCTCCACTATTGGCAACATGCATTTCAGCTGCTCTAAAATCCCCCATGTACCAGTGGGTGTTTGGAGTCTCGTCTCTGTATCTGTACCCTACGTGTGTGGGTGACGCACTGAATGTCCTCCCGTGCTCCTCAGAGAGGTCATAATCACTAAATCTGCTTGTATAAATAGACATAGGCACTGGCAGCTATTTTCCCTCAGCTGGACGGCTGGAATTATGTAACACCGGTGTGCAAGACTGTCTGTATGTGTCTGTCATTCAACACCTTCGGCTTTTGTTTTGTGTGCTTTACTGCTCTCCTTTTGCCCTTACTCCAACATCCCATACTGACCTATTTGAGCCTTTTCTGGGTCAACGCGCTTGTATTGTGGTTGGTGTCTTGTCACGCGGTTGCTGACCATCATCTCCTTGGTGATGTGCAGCCTTGCATTAACATATTTGCTCTCCTTCCTCTGTTTCCATGTCCCTGCAGGTATTCCATGCAGGAGATCTATGAAGTGGTGGCCGAGGTGGAAAACTACCGCCTCTTTGTTCCCTGGTGCAAGAAGTCTGAGGTGGTCTTCAAGAGATCTGGCTTCTGTAAGGCCAAATTAACTGTGGGCTTCCCCCCTGTAGTGGAGAACTACACCTCTCTCATCACAACAGTACGCCCTCACCTGGTCAAGGTAAGAAGAAAAACACTCAATCTAAAAGAAACAGATGAAAGGGGTAAAAATGAAAAGATCATTTAGATAAACCACAGGTTAAGCTGGTTTCATGTCAAAGTCAGGATATGGTTTTTGATTTAAAAAGGAAGATGGGCATGAGCTCCCATTTAGTTCCCTTCTTAGTAGACACATGAACTTATTCGAGTATTCAATATGCACTAAATTTTACAATAATTTCAATTTTTTGGCAGTTATGTCATGGTTCAGACTTTAAAGTGTTCAGAAAAAGAAAAAGGCCCAGGGATTGACCTGAGCAGACTCAACTCTACTAGGTTATGGTCGTTTTCCATTGCAATGGAGTACCACCTAATGCAGGGGTGGGCAACTCCAGGCCTCGAGGGCCAGTGTCCTGCAAGTTTTAGATATTACCCTGGGTCAACACACCTGAATCACATGTTTAGTTCATTACCAAGCCTTTGGAGAACTACAGGACACGTTGAGGAGGTCAGTTAACCATTTGAATCAGCTGTGTTGGATCAAGGACACATCTAAAACCTGCAGGACACCGGCCCTCGAGGCCTGGAGTTGCCTACCCCTGACCTAATGTGTATGGGAGCATTATACCAACATGGCAGAAAGTTTGACGTCACAGGTCTACCTGCTGCTTGATCTATTGCTTTTCGTCTAATAATGTGATGGAAAGTTGGCCACACAAGACCGGGGTGTAAAAAGCTGTCTGTCACAGAGACGGCACGGCTGACTCAAATAGCTGAATAACAATTGAAAAAACAGGAGACAATACCTGCTCCTCTCTCACCTCAGCAAAGCTGAACAAACAAAGGCGGAGGTGGGTGTGAATATCATTAGAAGATAACACTCAGACGGCACCTCTCTGAGGTCTGAAAGTTGTGGGGAAAGATTTGCAACACTATCTGCTCCTTTCAGTGAGGCAGGATTATCATCCTGAAATTCCATGTCTGTAAAATGTAAATAAAACAGACTGCACTGATTGGTGAACTATCACACTGACTTAATATCATTCAGGCTGGAGTGAGAAGCACTCAACACTTTTTGGGTGTGAGAGTGTAAACTGTAAACCTCATCCTAGTCAAAACAGACAGTCTTCAAAGCTGGTATTAGGTGCAAAGTTCAGTTCTTTTTACTTAGTTTGGCTGCTCACAGGGTGTTTGCACTGTTTTCTGAAGCTGTAAAGTCCCAGTTGTTGCTCTAATCAAGAAGTTCACAAATACAATGTCTGTGACTGACCGCAGAAAACTCGTATATGTTGCTTTTCAGGCATCCTGCTCGGATGGTAAACTGTTCAACCACTTGGAGACGATGTGGCGTTTCAGCCCTGGCCTCCCTGGGTATCCCCGGACCTGCACTGTGGATTTTGCTGTAAGTACAAACAGCTTGTTGCAGGGCAACATACTGTAAAATGTCCACTATGTGAGGCCGTGCTCTGATCATGTGTTGGCTCCCCTTGGCATGTCTGGATCAGTTTCATACAATCACATATTAGAAACTCGGCTGCTAACTTTATCATCTCCCCCTCAGATCTCATTTGAATTTCGCTCCCTCATCCACTCCCAGCTCGCTCACGTGTTCTTCGATGAGGTGGTGAAGCAGATGGTTTCTGCGTTCGAGCGCCGTGCCTCCAGTGTATACGGAGCCGAGACGCCCATCCCACGCGAGCTCATGTTCCACGAGGTCCACCACACGTAGCGGCAGCCTCACTCTGCTGCACAAACACGGACCCACAAACAACAACGTCAGAGAGCCTGAAGAGAGACTATCTGTGTTGTAACTGAAAGTGCCTTTCTCACAACAATGAAACCATTTCCTGTGTCAGATTTTTAAAGCTGGTGTGGATCCTCCAGCTGATTTTCACCTCGGTGCTAATGCTCCTGTATCAGTACTTGATCTGGTTGTGAAACTGAGCCCGCAGGTCAAATGGAGGCCCCGCGGTGCGTCAGGCCAGTGCGTCATCACTTCTGTACACATTAGCTATAGAGATGCACCAGAGCAGGCACTGACACAACTGAAAACAGACAAAGCAATGATGAGCTGCAACATGCAGAGTTTATTCGGATATTTTAGATATCTACTTTTATTTACTTTTGCACACAGATTCTCTAACTTTACATTTACCTGCACCTCACGGTCTAACACATTAAGATATTCAGTTTCACACATGACACAGGAAAGCAAAGAGTTCAGCTGGAGCCAGACAATGACTGAAATTATTCCAGAAGCTGCTGAATAATTTAAACCTCTATCTTTAAGTAAGCTGCGTTTCCACCACATGGACCAGAGCGTAGGTTAAGTTCCAGTGAAAATAAAGTTTCTGCCCACACTTCTCAAAAGTACAGGAACTTCAGAGGGGAGGGGGACTTGCAGTTACAAATACATCTAATTGGTGGCATACTCTGGAGTACTGGATTACCACCAACTACTGGACTTTTTTTTTTAATTTTTTGCATAGTCTAATGATGCTAAACCAGCTGTCACCTATTTATAAATGGACTAGTTTGCTGCTAAGCCGTATGAAGGAACAGTTTAGTTCCTGGAACTCTGGACACTGAGTGGAAAAGCAGCTTTAGAAAGAAAAAAATGCAGACTCCAGCTTCTAAAGGGTGTGTTGTTTTGTCAAAATGATTGTGAAACTGAAAAATTTTTTTTTTGGTATTGGACTGTTGGTCGCACATTTGAAGACATTGCAGTGTACTGTGCAAAACACACAGGGCTCTTCTCAGTATTTACTGACAGAAATTGAGGATTGTGAAAGCAAACATTTATTGTGGCTAGTCTAGTCTACTGATGAGGACCATTTGACCATTTCTCTCCCTTTATGGTTCTTTTAGTACAATGGAAATGGAAAGGCAGCTTCATTTATATTTCAAACACAGAGCCAAAGAAGAGCATTAGACCGACATCACAATAAAAGTGGAAGAAATTCACTGAATGTATAAGTATAACATGTTAAAAAAAAAAAAAAAAAAAAAATAACAAAAGGAAA
>VUQR01016828.1:39863-71534 GCA_015108515.1 Hemichromis elongatus
CATGTGCTCTGCTGGAGGGGAAGAGATGAAAAGGAGGGGGGGGGGGGGAGGGGGAAAAAAAAAAAAAAAAAAAAAAAAAAAAAAAAAAAAAAAAATAAAAGAAAAAAAAAAAAAAAAAAAAAAAAATAACTGAAAAAAAAAAATAAAAATTTAAAAAAAAAAAAAAAAACGAAATAAAGAAAGGAAATAAGTAAGTAGGTAGGTCCCAATGAGAAAGAATACATGATGTAGTGACGCCAAAACAAAGTGACACAGTTTCAGGGAAGCACAACGTTACCTGAAAGCTTTCCTGTCTTCCAAAATGCTCTTCACTGAAGTGCATAGTGTTGCATATAGTGTGCACACAGCTGGGACATACCGTGTCATAACATTGCACCTTGACCCTCTCGCTGTATCTGGCATGTAGGTCAGAATGGCTAGAAAAGCACATACATACTCCATCCCCCCTCTGGATACTGTAGAACATTCTGGTATTTTGGCATTTCTACTAAATCCTTTTTTAGTGGTAAACTGCATAATAGTGTAGTATGAATAATGGAAGTCAGAACCAGCACCACTGAAACCCCTTATCTTTGTACCAAAGGTAGAGCAGAGTCCTGCCATGTGCCCACGATGGGGCACAGAGAATGTTATAAAGCCAACCGTTTTAACAAAAACACGTTGAATCATGGGGAAGGTCAGCAGATTAGACACTCGCTGGATGTCGAACATGACTGCTGACAGACAGCTGCTGTTATTTAGCTGCTTTATTTTAAGTGTGGATCAACACTTGACTTCCATCATCATCATCATCATTAAATGATTCGATTAGATAGCAGGGGGTGGAGATTTTTGGGCTGAAGTGTGCAATAGCAGTGGTGTGTTTTAGTGATGCTGAATGCAGCAGAGCAGGCATGTACTACCACCGCTGATGTCAGGGCCCAAAGCAGCTGCTGGTCAGGAGCCAGGAGCTCATTTTTTAATCAAACTAATGACAGTTTTGGTTGTAGTGTTGTTTTTGATTTAACTCCTGCTGTATGCAGTTTAGCTAGTTTGAAACAGAGACTTTTTGAGATTAAAACAAAAAACCAAGGTGTTAAGGTTCACATATGTGCTGAAGTGACTCCATGTTTAGACATAGTTCTGTTTGTTCTTGGAGCTCGATGTTAACGTGTTTGAACAAGAGCTGGTTTGGTTAGCAGGGCTGAGTAAAATACTCAAAACTACTGGTATGTTTTGGTTAGTTGAACTTCTAGGATGTCCCTGTTAGTCAGATGTTGTGGATCCTGACTGAAAGGCCGACTACTTCTCGTCAGCCTTTCAAAGTACCCGCTCTCTAAATGAATGAGTTATACACTCATTTAGGGTGTGTCTCTAATTGAGTGTATACCTCAGAACAATCACCTCCATGTTCAGCTGTTATGAAGGGAGAGTTGTTGTTTTTCCCACCAGGCTGTAAACATGTTTGTGTTCGGTAAAGTTGGCCATTTTTAACATGGAAGTCTGCGAGGATTGGCTCACTTTTGGAGCAGTGCACTTCCTCAAGTGGCCACTAAAGAAAGTGCACTGTTTGGCAGTTCAGCATTGGCTTACCCTCATCATCGCCCACCATGTTATTGGCAGCCTCCATATATGGTCATAAAATTGCTTCATGTTTGACCTCTGACCGATGTCATTGTGGTTGCTCCTTCAGTGTTGACCCCTCAGAGCCCCTTAAAATAAACTGAGAGCAAGATTTATGGAGAATCTAAAAGGATGTAGCCCTGCACACGTATGCTGGCTCAGTCTCCCCTGCTGTTGCTTTTCTTCACACTGGCAACTGCGTCCCACCAGCCAAGTAGAAAAGGAAGGTTTAGCCTTCTTAAATGTTTATTCAGTGGTGTCTGGTTCTGTAGGATCACGTGTTTGTGTGTATGTAAAGATTATTTAAAGGTAACTTAATTTGTACTGAATTAGCGGTGATAATGATTTGTAGTCAAATTAAATCAATAAAAAGGGAATTGGCTGCTGGGGAATGCAATTGTGCTGCAAGACTTTCTGTTGATCATGAAACAAAACAATGAGAAAATGATGATACTAACCCTGATAAATGCTAACCTAAAGAAAGAAATTGAATGTTTAAATGTAATACATAGACTCAGAGAGTGCATTGTGATCATCATTATTAGCAAACGCTAATGTTTCAGTCAGAAGCGGCTTTTACCATTACACAACCAGCATGTTACTTGTAGCGGTTTGATAAAGTGGGGCACAGATCAGGATGTTTCAGTGAGTCTGCTCACCTGTCCAACACACAGCACCCACAGAGTGCCTCCAGACCTGCTGGCAAAATATTTATCTTCATTTGTAAAGGAACAATATACTCATTTTATTATATTTATTACTTAGTTTATGTGTAAATGCAAATGCAAGCGCTTCACTCTGGGAGCCACTTGTTAGCATTTACAAGCAGTCTTTTGAATAGAGTCATTTTACAGCACTGGGGAAACTCCTCTATCAGTGTTGCTGTATCAGTATCTCTATTTGTACACTTTGTACACTGCCCTGCATTTGCTTTTTCTCTGCTATACCGCTTTACTGCTTATGAATGCTAACAAAGGTGGCCTCAAATGAAGTGTAAGTTTGTAAATACTAGTTTTAAGATCACATTAGAGATATACACTGCTGTTAAAGAGTATGATTATGGATTTGTGTCAGCTTGTTTCATGTGATGTGGAAAGGACGTTTTGTTTGTGTTGAAAAACGTGGACCGACTGCATGATTTATAAAATATTTTTTCTAAAAAACAAAACCACGGTTCTCCGGTGTGTTTCCTTCCTCTGGCCTGGGACCAGACAGAAATAGGGTCATCATGTGAGCATTGAGAATAGACCTGCTGCTAGTGAAGCATCTGAACAGTCTGTCATGGAAATGTCACTGCAGGCAAAGGGCAAAGTAGAATCTGAAATCTCCCTCTGCCCTTTCAGAGCTAGCACAGATCACTGCCAACATCTGAAAGCAGAATCACAATTATTACTGTAACATCACTTGATTGGTATTTTAAATACAATTACAGGACAGTTTAAAAGGTGACTCCTCGTGAACGAAGGCCAGAGTTTTAAAAACTAAAAACAGCATGTGGAAAAATGACAAAATCTCTCATTTACAGTGATGTTTGTTAGCTCATAAAAATACCCCACAGGGTCCAAGCAACACAGCTCACATCTCCTAAGTTTTGTACTGAATTATGAAAAAATTATGATTTTTTGGGAAAACATAACTCAAACATGCACTATGAACAACATCTGAACCTTTTTGTGTTGACTGTCAGGTGTTTTTTTACAGCCTTTAGCCATTTAACCAACAGAAGCTGACCCCAAGAGATTCAGGGGAAAAAAAACACAGAGTATAAAATGCTTTGGTGTAAAAAGTAACATTTGAGACAAGTGGTGAATATTAAAGATTTCTAACTGCTCACCCACTTTGTCACAAGCAGCAGCTAATCAGTGATGCGCTGGAGCCTCTGCCACATGTATGTGCTGAGCACAGCATACATGTCCACATACCCACCCTTAGTAGAGTTGTGGCTTGATTGGAAGGCTGTGCAACATTACAAGATTACTCACATTATCAGCTGTAACTGAGTACATAATCAAATCAAACAAAACAAAACCCAAACTGTTTGACTAATACACAATGCAGATGTTTCATAATGTTTCAAAATAGAAGCATTATTGGGAATGAAAGGTTTTCTGTCTGGTTAAATGGTAGAGGGCTTTTAAACTGTAGTGCAGGAACTTTAACAAAAAGTATTAAAATACTACAAGTAGTACTTTTAGAAATGAAGTCTCTCACTCTGAATGCCCCCGTTGGACAGTGTCTGTATCATTATGTCAGATATTAGGACACGTTTAATAAGACTGTCTGTGGAGGTTCTCAGTCATCCAGGTCATCGTAGTCTAAGGAGCTTGGAAAGAAAAAAGCGTCTGGACTCCCCTCAAAGCACATGTCAGTTACACACCAACACTCACCAACACACACCAACACACACCCAACGCTGTGACAACGCTCTACAGTCTGCCCCAGGTGAGTTTGGGTGACTTAACTACATAAACAAACACCAAATTTAACAAATTACACAAAGAATAAATGTTTACATACAATTTCCTAGAAATAATTCATTAATTATTTGGAGTAGAAATACCTCAATGACACTCCCCTAACCTGTGACTGCTGGTACTCAATCATCAGTTCTCTGTATTGACAAACACTTTTACAGACTTTAGCTTTACAAGACAAATTATACTAACTCATGAGCAGTTCTGGTTAATGTTGTTTAAAGGGGAGAAGGATACATTCTGGTTGTACAAAGGTGGAGTAAAGGTTAAGAATGAGGGTGATGAGTGTTTCAGCATGAAGAGAGCACTGCTGGTGCTAACACCGGCTCTTCATTCTTCCCCCTCATCCATCTTTACTTTTGCTCTGCCATTATCTGACTTCTTGTTTTCTCTCACTATTTTCTTCACCTTATTTTCCCACCTTTTCTGTTTCTGCCTTTCACTTTCATTCTTTATCTTCCTTTCTGTGTCTGTCTTTTTCCTGGTTTTCTTTCTCTTTTTTCCGGTGATTCCTTCTGAGCACTTGTTTATTTTTGTTGCTTCTCCTTTGTGTTGGATACAATCTTCTGTATAAAAAAACAATATGTATGATGATCTGCTAAACTGAATCAGTCTGAAACATGCTGTTAGGCCTAGTTGTTGAGGAGTTTGATCTTCTCTTTTACCTTCCTTGTTGTCTCCTTCCATTCTTTCTCCTTTTTCACCAGTTTCTTACAGGGAAGGTTGTTATGATGTTCTACGTTGTCCATCCATCACCTCTCTGAGCCATTTTCTCTTAAATGGTTGGCTCTATTGATTCACCAGTTTTGTTCCAGGGTTCTTCCCTTATTTTCTATTTGAGTAAGGTTGTGCAGGAGGTCCACAAGAACTTAACTGTGAGGCCTCTGTTTTCTCAGAGATCTTTTAGGAGTCTCATCCTTTTGTTTGAGCTCTCCTTGGCGCCTGAAGACATAATTTCTTTCGCATTTTGCATCTCTCAGTCCCTGTACGATTGCACTTTAAGGAATCCGGTTAGCATACATGTTGGTGGTCACAGCAGCTGACCAAAAGCTGATATGGGCCACCACAGGCAGCACCAACCTGCACCGGCCCAAATGCCTGAACAATAAATACATACATGTGAATGATTGGCAATGGCCTAATTTTCCAGCATGGCAATGATCCCAAAACACACTGCCAGTCCATTGAAATGTGATAGGATAGAAATCTGAATAGAAAAACATACAGTGAAAGGATATAGAGCAGGGCATCTACCAATTGGAAGGGTGGTGAATGGATCCCTGGCTCCTCCAGTCTGCACATCAAAGTATCCTTAGATACCGAATAAACGTATAATAAATGAACTGAATAATTAATAAGTCTAAGTTGTGTTTGGGTAAACTTATAGGAGGAAGATTTTTAGGTGCTAAACTTTACCAGTCCGGCCATCCGTCCATCCATCCATCAGTGCTGGACTGGCCATCGGGCAATGGTGATTTTTAGATTTTATGGGCCGATGTTTTTTTTGTTTTTGTTTTTTTGTAAGGGTATAAACAATGAAAGATGGTGGATTGATCAATTGCTCCTCCTCCTTCTCTCGTTGCTATATCAATCACGAAACTGATCAGTGATCAGCTGATCGGCTTTTCTGTCGCAAGTCCCGTTTCTCCACTTTGCGCCAGAAAGAGGGAACTAGCGAATGTCGCGCTAAACAACAGAAGCACGTTTAAGCTTGATAAGCTGTTGTTAGAATTTATTTAATATTACTTTCTAGCATCAGCTGATGTTTGCTGGAGCCACAGCCGTAAAAAACTGCAGGAAAACATGAAGATGAAACCAGGAGATGTCCTTACTGAATCATCAGAGCTGAACAGGTGATGGAGACACAGGTTTACCTTTTAGGTGACATGCAAGAGTTGAAGGGAAGTTATGAACTGTTTCTGTGAGACAAATAACACCAGGACCCTTTTCTATGTAGCTGACAGCTGGTAACTGTTCAAGGGCGGATCTGGCAAAGTTTTGCCAGGGGGCCAGGTAGGACATTAACGGGGAAAGGGGGGCAAAAAAAAAAAATTCTTTCTTATTCTCATTTAAAATGTCTAGTTAAAAAATAATTTTCTGAATCTTACAACCAAAGTTTTCATCTAATCTAAAATGTATAGAAATCCATCATTGTATGTAGTAAATATTAAGTCTAATATATACCCTAGTAAGCTACAGTACTTTTTCCTTTTGGAAGGTGTCATCTGTGCAGTCTGCAATTCTGTTGAAGAAAGACATTGAATCTATTTAATTATTGTAGAAAAATAATTGGTTTCTGTGCATTTGTTTTACACGTGCATTAAATTAAAGTTGATTACCTGGATTGATAAGCTGCATAAGCATCATGATGCGGAGGGTGGTTCCTTATTTTTTTCCAGGGAATTGGCAACCCTATTAGTTAGGTTGTTTAATATTCCCTCCAAATACTGTTTAAAATACCAGAATACAGAGGATGGTGTGGGTTTATGTTTATTAGATTGATACATACACCTCACCCAGGAGGCGTCCTTGTCAGATGCCCGAACCACCTCAACTGGCTCCTTCCGATGTGGAGGAGCAGCAGCTCTACCCTGAGCCCCTCCAGGTCAGCTGAACTTCTCACCCCATCTCTAAGGGAGCCATCAGGCTCCACAATGTCATTCTTTAGGTCACTACCCACAGCTCGTGACCATAGGTGAGGGTAGGGACATTGATTGACTGGTAAATTGAGAGCTTGTCTTAGAACATTACTGAAATAGTGTGTAGCCAACATCCACAGAAGAACTTTGGAATGCCCTGAAGAAACACAGAGAACTATTCCTAAATAAAGGTGCCCAAACTAAGATGGACTTTCAGTCTTTTTAAAATTGTTGTTGCCTTAGAAACCGCATTTCCATGTATGTTTGCACACTTGAGTAAATCACTGCGCCTACTGAAATGAGGGGTAATTCAAGACGTTTGCACCATGTACTATGATGAAATTCTAAAAAAAAATAAACAAACCATCTAATTCATTTGAAGAAGTGATGGTAAATGGCCTGCATTTATATAGCGCTTTGCTTAGTCACTAAGGACCCCAAAGCGCCAAAAGAAGAGGAATCTAACGGTGGTTGAGTGGTCTCTCTACGTCGAACGGTGTGGGAGGAGATAGGTGCCAAAAAACGTATGGAATAGATAATAATAAAAAAAGAAGAACAATACTGTGGATGCATCCACACTAATTACATGTGAGTGACACAGTTCCAGTCCAGCTGTACATAATATTATCTGTGGATACAAATCATTTCGCCAAAGCATAAGTTAGTGACATAAAAAAAAGCCCATTAGATTTACTGGTTCATAAATTAAACACTTCCAGCTTAATTGCAGTTACTTTATAATTAACAGTTTGTGCAGTGAAAGCAAAAAAGTAAACTTTTAGACATTACTCTGGCCCGGTGATGGGGACATACTGGATTTCTAAATGGTCCCAGCATCTTTATCTGTAGAGGCAAAGAGTGCTCGGTTTGGTCCCACAGCTGTGGAGCCGTTTTCCTACTTAGCTCAATGATTATTAGCCGTTTACTGTGGTTAAACATTAAAGCCAACTGTGACAGTAACTACTGTGCAACAATAAGGCCTGAGTGGCTTGGAAACACAGGGAGTGAAATGATTACACAAACTGTCTTTGTGCAGAAATCTGTACTTAAACCTCCATCTGCTAATGTTTTATGCACAAGTTTCATCTGTATCATTTTTACAGTTGTACTACCAAAGCACCTTAAACATGTGTGCTTCAGCCTTTAAGCCAACTTTCTTCTGACCACCACTCGTTAACAGGACGATTGAACCGAAGGTGAGCCAACTTGGCCCCAACTTGCTTTACTAAAGGAAGTAAACAGATTTGTGGAGACCACATAGCAGAAACAAACATGATCCTTCACATCAGAAGGAGAGTTTATTAATGAAAATTAAAAGAAGAAATCACAATTAACATCTACACACAGGAGTAGTGGGACCATCACTGCCTTTTGGACTCAAATAGCGGGACAAAGATCACTTTCAGTGAGTGCTGCCACGTAGCAAAGGATCCGAGCCTCTCACCACACGTTCCCACACATACAGTCCGCTGTACACAAGGATGTAGGAACGTGACTATGTAAACATTCAGACTACATGGGCTCCTGGCGACGCTCCATTTCAGCTCATTTAGGCACGCTTTGTCCAGTTGTAACAAGACGAGATGGAGAAAGGCTCCATGTATGTATGAAAACTGCTTTAATTCAATCACAGATGAATTTAAGTCAATCACAGATAATACAAACAAATAAAAAAAAAATTAAAACAAAGTCAAGAGTGAAGGACAGATGCTGAGGCTCTGCTCTGTGGTTCATTTAAGGATAGTTACAGTTTATTTCACCCTGCTTATTTCCCATTAACATGTGCTTTTGTAGCTCACTGTCAAACTAATTTTGGAATGTGTCTTAGAGATTCAGGGTAACGAGGAGACAGCCGGTGAAGGGACACAAGTGGACAGAGACCCAAATGTTCTGGAGTTGAGAAGAGTACAAATAGAAAACATTCAGTTTAACTCCTGGCTTCCCAGAGTCACTACAGATGTGGTGAGTATAAAGTTTAAGAGCTAAAGACCCACATGGTAGGGAAATACATCAGGTAGAAATAAACTGGGATCTTCCTCAAATATGAACACTGCTGACTTTCCTTCTTTACCGCTATTAGTTTCTGTCTGTTGAGCATTTGACATGTTGAGGAGTTAAGTGCTAATGGAAAGGGTTTGAGGAGGACTCTAGTGTATCAGGTGGACTCTGTGGGCTCTTAAGTCTTTTGAGCATTTATCAAACATCTGACATATTCATCGTCAGTCCGTCCATCACTGTGGGCAGTGCCCAGTGGAGGCAATTCTCCAGCTCCACTAAGCTTTCGATTGAGTCTGTACACAAATGTCAGGAGGACTGGCTCAGAAACCCATTCCACCCCCCATGCCACCCATGCCCCCCATGCCTCCCATGCCCCCTGGCATTTCCTTCTCCTCCTTGGGGAGCTCTGTGACGACAGCCTCGGCAGTGGAGAGCAGAGATGCTACTCCTGCAGCATCCATCAGTGCTGTCCTCACCACCTGTAAAGGGAGGTAATAAAAAGTTAAAAGCGCCTCCTCCATTATCTGCCATAGATGTGCGACTCTGTCCTGGTACAGTGGGGCTTGGACCGCTAGCATCAAAGAAGACTCCAGATAAGAACACGCTGGTCTGGATACAGTTTGTCTTTTGGTGAGGACAACATGAGCCCCTAAATAGTCCTGCAACATGAGTTGCAGGACTATTTAGCTTATGTCCAATACCTGAGTAACACACACAAAAAAAGGCTTATGGCGTCCATCTTGTGGGTGAATGTATTGGCTGAGCCGTACCTTTGTGGGGTCGATGATGCCCTTCTCCACCATGTTGACGTACTCTCCCTGCATGGCGTCATAGCCGAGTTCAGGGGATCCCTGCAGGATCTTTTCCACTACGAGTGAACCCTCAACACCTGCGTTTTTGGCAATGGTCATGGCAGGAATACGGAGCGCCCGTCTGATGATGTCCACACCTGTTTAGATCGAGGCGCTCATTAAAACCAAAGCATGTACCTACGAGCAGGAGCGGTACTGTGAAGAAGGCGAAGCACGATCTTACCCGTCTTCTGGTCCGAGTTGGCAGGTTTGAGGGCATCGAGGGCAGGGATGCAGCGCAGGAGGGCACAACCTCCTCCAGGAACAATGCCCTCCTCAACAGCTGCCCTTGTGGCATTCAGAGCATCTGTCACACGGTCCTTCTTCTCATTCACCTCCACATCACTTGTTCCTCCCACCTGAAACAGAACAAAGGTGTCACAACTTTGGTTCTCCACAGGAAAAACTAGTCATCAACAACTGGTGCTGAATCCAACCTTGAGCACAGCCACTCCATCTGAAAGTTTTGCCAGCCTCTCGTTTAGCTTCTCCTTCTCATAGTCACTGGTGGTGTTCTCCAGCTGCTCGGCGATCTCTGCCGCCCGTTTCTCAATATCAGCCGAGCTGCCTCCTCCCCTCAGCAGCAGGGTGTCGTCTTTAGTGATCTGCACCTCGCCCACTTTGCCAAAGTCGTGAGCCTGGATGTCCTCAAGAGCCACGCCCAGAGCCTCATCCCCAAATACCTACAGGTACACAAAGGAAGACATACCATCAGATGGAGCTTTTAAAAGATTTGCCACACTTAAGACTGATGAGAACCTACAGTCCCCCCGGTGGCAATGGCCATATCCTTCAGCTGGTTCTTCCTGTTGTCGCCAAAGCCTGGAGCTTTAACTGCTACGACCTGAAGCCCAACCTTCAACCTGAAAATACATAAAAAACAAAAAAAAACAAAAAAACAAAAAAAAACTAAATCGATACACATTCAAAGTTGCTGCAGTGTTCCATTTTTTCTTAATCAGTTATCATGTATCTCCGTTCCTGACTTCACAACAACGTACCTGTTGAGAACCAAGGTGCTCAGAGCTTCTCCATCCACATCCTCTGCCACGATAACCAGAGGTTTACGGTGCTGGTTGGCAATTTCCAGAGCCGGCACAATGCTCTGGACACTGGAGATCTTCTTCTCACTCAGCAGCAGGTAGGCATCCTGGAACTCACACTTCTGGCCTGGTAGAAACAGGAACAAACAAGACCTGGCACATGAAAACCATTCAGTTTAAAGGTTACAAAACCTGCTGCACCTAAAGCTGCATTTTAAGTTCATGTTTTACTGTTTAGTGTGATAAAACCAGTCAGCACACAGTATCCAGGTTGGACGAGTGATGATTGCAACCTCGAGCAAGTTTGAAAGCCTGCTTCTGTCTTATTTTACTTCAAATTCGCCTCTGAAAGACTATGTTTGGATGCAAGCGAAAATACTGTGACAATTCAATAAAGCAAACCATTTGAACACTACCCATTATCTACGGTCTAAAGATAACGACTTCTGTTTAACACACTGTCAGATGATCTTCTGTGCTGCTCGCCCTTTACCTGATTATCCACGCATTATTTAAGCTCTTTTTTGTAAATACCTTCTGCGAAGCTCAAACTTTACAAGCCAGTATGTCGAGATGTTTTTGGATGCACACTGCTGTTCAACTTTAGATGCTTTTCTTAAGCATAACCCCATTACCTCAATGGACTTTGCCTATTTTCCAGGTCAACATTGAGGAATACAAATGCCTTGTCTGGGCTCATTGCACCACCTTGTTGTGCAAATGAAATTACAAGAAACATTTAAAAAAAAACAAAAAAAAACACAAGAAAAAAACAAAAAAAACCCAAACACATTAACAAAGTGTCGTAACACAGACAACAGATCCAGACAAAGACTAAAATAAAAATTAATAAAAAACTAACATGTTATGCTGGTCATTCTAGTCAGAAAACTACAGAGAGTCAAATGGCGACAACTAAAGAGGACAAAGAGGATAGTCCACAGCACTGGTTTATCAGTTAAAACTTTTAAAACGTGGGTAGTAATGCGCAGCTGAAACCTGTGTTTTACAGCATTACCCTTGGCAGTGTTGATGAAGTAAGGTGAGATGTAACCGCGGTCAAACTTCATGCCCTCAATGATCTCCAGCTCATCGTGCAGAGTCTTCCCATCCTGGCAAATTCAATCAAACATTTACAAGCTGTCCTTAAAAAAAAAATAAAAATCAGACATTGGATGAGTAAACGAGCTCTTCTCCAGCTGGAAGAAAGCTCTGAAACCAACCTTGACGGTGATGACTCCCTTGCGGCCAACTTTCTTCATGGCATTAGAAATTATGTTGCCAATCTCAACATCTCCATTGGCTGAGATTGTAGCAACCTGAAAGAGCAGACTTATAAATAAAGCTCGAATCCCAAACGCCTGAGGCCTCATGGAGACAGCAGAAACATTACCGTACCTGTGCGATCTCCTCAGGGGTTGTGACGGGCTTTGAAAGGTTCTTCAGCTCGTTGATGATGGTTTCTACAGCCATCATTACACCTCTGCGAATCTCCACGGGGTTCGCACCTTTGCTGATGTTGTCGAAACCTTCCTTGGCGATGGCACGAGCCAGTACAGTGGCGGTGGTGGTGCCGTCGCCGGCCTCCTCGTTGGTGTTGTTGGCCACATCCTGCACCAGCTTGGCACCAATGTTCTTGAACTTGTCCTTCAGATCGATGCTCTTTGCCACCGTCACGCCATCCTTGGTGACTTTTGGACTGCCCCAGCTCTGCTCGATGATGACAGTGCGACCCTGAAACCAGAGGAATAGCTTTGCACAACTATGTTTCACAGAGCTAAATAATCACGCATCTCTAGTATTTTCTCAACCCTGTGCTATTTATTGCATTACAAGAGGCCTTCAGCATCATTTAATTAGTAATAAATTTTGTTTAACACTTGGCTGATGAAGGATGTAGGCTTGCATTTCTGCTTTATCAGTCCAAATAAGTCTCAATTCGTTGCTGAAAGAAATTCAGTGATTTCCCTTTTCTGCCTGTGGAGGGCAGTGTAGCCCTTTGTGCCATCAAGTCAAAGTGTACAAATATCTGGCTGTAAAGCCCTAGTCCCGCCCACCAACACTCAGTGTAAGATATTAAGGATCATTCTGTAATCCTTCAGCTGGTAGAAAACTGTTCTAATATTCAAGAAAAAAAATCTACAGGGTAAAGGAAAAGTGTGACAAAGAGACGGCTCACATACATGCTGCGTCCTTCAGAATGCATTTTATATGCAAAGAGTCAAATTTGAAAAGCAAATATTTATGAACACTTTCTATTCATTGTTTTTGCTGCTTTTAGTGTTGAAAACTGATCTTAAAAGGAGACTGGCCTGTTGATAGTTTGAGACTTCTTAGGAAGAAATCCTTATACAAGACAGACATGTGTGTTACAGGAACATTAAACGCATCTTCTGAGGCTTAACAGTTCATGGGACTACAGTAGTGTATATCAGCAACACTGGGCTCAGTGTTCAAAAGGGGTGTTACCTTTGGGCCCATGGTGACAGCCACAGCATCAGCCAGTAGGTCCACTCCCTGCAGCATGAGGGCACGAGCGTCAGCTCCAAACTTCACATCCTTGGCGAAGGCTCGTGTGAGGTGGGGAGCCAGCGCCCGGCTCACAGGCCTCACCTGCTTCATGACTGTGGCTAAACGAAACATGTCTGTGGGAGGTAAAAACGGAGTGATCATTACAGCCTCACCTAAGTATCCCAAAGTTTAAATACATTTCTTTGCATATATAATGACTACACCCCTAGAGGCCAAAGACGACATGACATGAGACTTGTGAATGAATGAATGAACACCTTCGGTTGTACTAAACTGGCTCAGCTTAAACAACAAGGGGGCAGAATCCCCTGGACTTGCAGTTAATGTGCAAGTTTGCTAGTTTTAGGTGTTACTAATACTGGTTTTGGTTCGCCTACACATTCAAAGTAAATAGAGGTGCAGCTATCTTATTTCTAGCTGAACAACACAATCTGACAGCCAAAATATCTGAAAATGTGTCATTTACGTGGCTGAAATTGAAATATATTCCACTAAAGTACAAAGTAACAAACAAACCAAACCAAACAACCAACCCAGAACAGGTTAGTGAAAAATGATAAGGTAGTCCCAGAGCCAACCTGTTACAACCAGTTAGGAAAACCTGTCAGTGGCTTCAGCCAGACAGATCACACCTGCTTAGCGAATAATGACCATCTTTTAATCATTGAGTAACATATCTAATTATCAAAAAGTAGAAATTTTAAATTGTTGCAATTGCTGCAAGAACAACAAGCTATTATGATAGTTTAAATTGTGCAGCAGTAGTACGCAAGAACTCATTATGCGGTTTTCTAAGATTTCTTTAAATGGGGTTTACAACCATAGATTGTTATTAGGGTCTAAGGACCAGATTAACCCCAGATTAGCCATGTTTTTAAAATCGTGTCTTTTGATTGTATGTGCATTAACCGTAACTGGATTAAGAAACGTCCACCCCACGCGTGCGCTCTTCAGGTCGTGCGTCACAAGGTCACATTTGTGAAAGCACGTGTGGAACTGCTTTCTCCATCCCTGCACAGCTCACACACCGTCTCACTGCGGGGCTTTAACTGCTTTTAATCACTCGCTCTCTTTCTCTTATTCCACACAAGCAAAGCACCTTTAACAGTCGAGACAATACACTAACAGGGAGAGCACAGAGACAGCTGGGCTGTCGGTTAAAGTCTGTAGTCACACATTTACTCGCATGTCCTTGCAGTTAGAAGGGGGAAGAAATCTGTTAGCGCGGAGCTATCAAACTCAAGCCTCCTAAGCAGCATGCGAAGAGTCTACTCAACATAAAAGTTAGCGCTATTCGCAAGTATACGGACTGTATGCAATGTCCACGCTTACCTGTGAGTTAAGGTAACGGATTGCTACTAGCCGGTCCGCAAGACGGAATGATATAACGACTTGAGGAGAGAACAGTCGTGTGGAGCAGCGGAGACAGAACTGCACATGGCCTAGCACATCCGGGTTATGTACCGGCCTGCCCAGACTGTGTGTAAACCATAACTACCTAATAAAAGTTATCATTTTTAAAAAATTATAATATCATGCGGTCACAGTATTACTTTAATTAATATTTTATATAAAATAAAGTCAAAGCAATGTGTAAAATAGATTAATTACGATAGAAATATGTAAAATTATAAATTAATGCTCGTTCCTGGGCAGATGGTTCCAGAATTTTCTAGCGTGCCATTGGAGGACAAAAATAAAGGTCAAAGTTGACATTGTGCAACATTGCCGCAGCTCGGAGTGTTTCAAAGAAAGAAAATTCACTAAAGCAGTTTTAGAAGATGTCCCGTAAATGTTTCTGTATTTTTAAATAATGTGTGTGTTTTTAAAAAAATAATTTCATGTTGGCCTTGAGTATACTAGAACTTTCCGTCGCGCCTGTCAAGTTCAGGGCAGGTTAGTGCGCATGCGCATTCTGGATATTTCTTCACGTGGAGATATCCTTCAGCGTGCCAGATCCACGCTCACCAAGGATTGGGGGTGCATTTCCACGCCGGCTTTCAGACTTCACACACGTCCAGAAATGGTAAGGTCCTTGGTTAATTAGAAACAAAAAACCCCCAAAGCGAACAAAAAAACCGAGCGTCAGTCATCACATCTACTGACGGCGTCACTGATAGGTGACGCCGTCAGTAGACCGTTTAAATGAATCGACCAGCTTTTAGTTATCCTTAGCAGCTACATCATGTTAGCTAAAGTGAACATCCAGAGACAAGGTCACGCTGCAAGGGGGCTAACAATGAGCTTAAACAAATGCATGCTTGTCTTAATGGCAGGCCACAAAACCAAAAAGTAGATGAGAGACCGTAAGAGCTGTATACAAGTGCAGCTGTGAGCTCACCGTTAGCTGGAGTAAAAAGGTAAGTAATTTCACTTAGTGTAGCCCTTCATTCACACACACTCAAGGTGCAGCACGTTTGCGTTTACCGTCAAGCTCAGGGGGAGCGACAAGCAGTCCCATTGTTCCTGCTCAACTACTACTGACATCCAATACTGGCATCAGAGTCGGGAGCAGCAGAAGTTTCGTTTGCTTGAAAGTAGTTTTTACTGCAGCATGCACTCAGATAGCAATCAGGACAAATATGAGGTACTCAAGTACTTTATCCTTCACCGTATTTGAGGAAAATCGAGTGCTTTTTACTGCAGTAATCTCCTTAAAGGCTTGTCAGTGTGGAGGAAGTTATACTTGTCTGTACACATTTGCTTCGGTAAAGTTGAGTCACCACTGTGTAGAAACACTATCACAAGTAAACGTGATGCAAATATTTTAAATTTGTACAAAATCAAAACTACTTATTATATAGAACAGGTTAGTGCTAGAAAACCAGATCCTCAACTAGCTTGATACTCAGTTTAGATGTAGATGTCTAGTATACATCTGGTTTTCTTCTCAGGTCATTAGCCAATCAAAGCACTATAACAGGAAAACTTAGTGTATCTGACAGAAACGTGGGCATAATCTTAATGATCTTATGCAAGTCGTTAAGAACTTCGTGAAAACTAGTCTGGCCTTGGATTTCATCTGGTCCCAGTGAGCAGGAGGACGTTTGATTGCAGCTCAGGGCTGACCGATGTTGGTTAGTGTGTTTTATCAGTGGAGAGGTGAAGAGTCCTTGCCCTGGTCCCTCAGACATAGTGTGGCAGCTCCGCCTCCTTTCCCTAGTCATCAAACTGGGACCAGTCCCACTCCATCACCCTCCTCCATCACAGTCACAAATGACCTTTACTGAAGGTCACGCATGCAGTTACTGATTTTTTTTTTTAAGGGTCTATAGTGCTTATTTTGAACTTTTCATCTTTATATTATTATTCATAAATTCCTTTCCATTTTCATAGTTTGAAAAACTCTGCTGCCTCAGTTCATCCTGTCTGAAACAAGCTGTGTAACTCCTGTTTGCTTAAAGCTCACCTTCCAGAAGCCTTTAAAAAATGTTGTCTTTAAAGTTGTGACAGAGAAATAAGTTGATCAGTGTCTCTTTAAAATGCTACGGAGCTGCTGTCCTCCCTCCTGATTTCAGACTCGAGGAGATAAATAAGTCTTTTAGTTTAGCAGTAACTGATTAACAAAGGCTGCCTCTGTCACTGACCTCCACCCTTCCCTTCTTAACTCAAACCCAGCAGCTGCTTATTCATTCGTGCATTACAACCAGCACGTTTCTGTATTAAATTACAGTTTTACTTAACTGTAAGCATGTGAAGCATTGAATCTAGTTGGATGTTCATATTTTAAAACCTTTGCAGCACATTGGTGTGTGTACAGATGTTGCATAACACCCAAAGTCACTTAAAAGTTTGGAGTCAAATTTTTAGGATTTTTTTTTTCCTCCTCCAACTTTCATTTTTAATGGTGGCTCATTTCAGAGTAAATATAATTGAGAATGTGAATGATGAAAACAAAGGGGTATCAAGTTAACATGGTCATAAGAAGTATTGCTAGTTCAAAGTGGTTAATGTTAGTGGTTAGGTTAGTGTGATCAGGACAGCATTAGCCTAAACGTATTAACGCATTATGTTAGTAGTGCTAATATGCCCCATCTTTGTGGTCTTCAGGCTTTCAGAAAATTCCTTCCGCTGTTTGACCGGGTGCTTGTGGAGCGCCTCACAGCAGAGACGGTAACAAAGGGGGGCATCATGCTGCCAGAGAAGTCTCAAGGCAAAGTGCTGCAGGCTACAGTGATGGCAGTCGGGCCTGGCTCGGTCAACCAGGTAAGCATACGTGGCATACGATCGTGGCAGTTCGTCTTGTAATCGGAAGGTTGCCGGTTTGAGCCCCGGCTCCGACAGTCTCGGTCATTGTGTCCTTGGGCAAGACACTTCACCCGCCACCTACTGGTGGTGGTCAGAGGGACCGGTGGCGCCAGTGTCCGGCAGCCTCGCCTCTGTCACTGACCTCCACCCTTCCCTTCTTAACTCAAACCCAGCAGCTGCTTATTCATTCGTGCATTATAACCAGCACGTTTCTGTATTAAATTAGTTTTACTTACAGAACATCCACTGAAGTGTGCTGCCGAGCATCAGTCAGGATCTTATTGTTTTGGAAGTCCAGAGGGCTTGTATCACCTCCAACTCGACCCCTCCCAGTGTGTGTAAGGGAAGGGTGGAGGTCAGGGCAGCTGTGGCTACAATGTAGCTTGCCATCACCAGTGTGTGAATGACTGAATGTAGTGTAAAATGCTTTGGGGTCCTTAGGGACTAAGTAAAGCGCTATACAAATACAGGCCATTTACCATACATGGAATCGCTGCTACAAGAAGTTTTATTTTATTAACTAAAGCTTGTTTTTGGTATTAAGTTACTTAAATTCCACAATTCATGATACCAATAATAAATACAATAATTAAATTAAGAACTCTGCACCCCCCAAATAATAAAAAAAAACAAAACAAGACGGGTATGAATCAGTAGGTCATCCTTGAGATGGCTTTTACTTTGAAAAGACTCCGATATTATAGCTGCCCATGATTGGGTTTATAGGGTTAGGGTTAGTGAAGGAATAATTCTTTTTATACACACAGCTCTTATTTCTGTATACACAGTTGCTCCTGCAAAAGCAAAACTGTTAAAAATAAAGTTTTAGTTTTCAGACTTTCTGATTTTAGTTGCTTACACTCTGTGTGATCTAGTCTCTTCTGAAGTGTAGCCTTGAGTGCCGTCACCCAGACACTCGCAGTGTCTGGTTGACCTTCAGACCTGATGTCACCTGTGTAAGTTTAGGTTACATTGTTTTTTACTGTAACTGCAGTCTAAAAGTATCTAGAAATGCACAGTAGTGAACAGGACTCGTGCTGAAGCACAGATCCTCAGTAATCTGCCCTTTAAAAAGCTGTCAGGATCTGGGCAAGCTCAGTGTCGTGTAGTCATTCACTGCATGACTGAATTTTCTTGTGAATTATAGGTGAAATAAAAATACAGTTTTTAGTGATTTTAAATATAAAAGACTCTAACAAATGTCGTGTTACTTCCTGCCTAACATCTTTTCCTCCTCATTTCAGAAGGGAGACGTCCATCCAGTGAGCGTGAAGGTTGGAGAGAAGGTTCTCCTACCAGAGTACGGTGGGACTAAAGTCGTTTTGGACGACAAGGTGTGGCGCAGTCTCCACATAGACTCCATCCACACTTTTGTGCTGAGATTAGTTTAATATTTTCCTATCCTGTCTTTTCTCCTACAGGACTATTTCCTGTTCCGTGATGCAGATATCCTCGGTAAATATGTTGAATGAGACGCCAGTCCTCATGTAAAGTCCCCAACAGCCCCGGAGAGAAGAAATTCAGTTCATTCATGTCTGTCTTTTCCCCCCTTTCTTTTTTGTGTTCCTGTAAATAATTCTAATCATGTTTTGTTACAATAATAAAAATGAAGACTCATTGTTGGGCTTTTCCTTTGAGCCACGCCTCCACCTGAAACTGTGTGATACTTGTGTAATCTTGGCAGAAGGAAAGCTTAATCAGCTTTTGTTCAGAAAAAGAATAAAATGCAAGCACAAAAAAAGCTAAACACAAATTTGTTGCTATAACGTTGGCTGTTTTGGTTTTGCTTTAGTCTTAGCTGTAGTTTTAGCTCAGCAGCAGGTGTTGTAGTTTCACATGGTGTCGCTGCACTTTAGGTGATTTCTTTAAACCCTTTGAAATGGCAGTAAAACCACAGCATAAAATATCTGTAACCAGAAGTTAACCTGGGCTGGAACATGGAATGATCTAAATGTAAAGCTGTTTGTATTTCTGAGGCAGAGAAGAAATAAAAAAATATGCAATACTGAGAGATGGAGAAAGATTTGCGTAGCTGGAAGGGAAATGAGAAATGATTTTCAAAACTAGCTCCATAAGTGACATTTGCTAAAGTGCTGCACTGTTCTCATATGAATGTTTTAAATTAAATATTGAATTTATACATAATGTGCTGATGAATATGTTTTTTGTAGAACATAATGCACACCAGAAGTATATTCATTTTTACTAATTTTAACTTTGCAGTTCAGGTGGTACAGGGTAAACTGGTTAGTTTGTAGCACAGTTTATGTTGGACTGGTTATATCAAGGGTAGCACATATCACTGTTAAGTTTAAAGATTAGATTCACCCACTCATACTAACTTTTAAGTATGTGGGGGTTGGGAAACCAGCCACATGCCTCGTGAAATATCTGCTTATATCTTAAATTCATATGACTAAACCAGCAACGAGCAGTGCGTGTGGAAGGAGCAGCATAGCTCAGCCGAGCAAAACAAATTATTTCTAAGGAATTCATTTCTCAGCGTTACTAAATCCGATTTTAAGGTTCCTAAAAAAGCCTAATCCCACTTCAGCCCGTGCCTGAAACTAAGCAAATCATGAAACAGAAACAGTAAAACGAAAACTACAGGTTTCTAAGCCAATCACAACGTCTCTGTTTGTAGACAGAAAGTGAGCAAGCTGGCTTTTCTTCTAATCCAGCCTTTGGAGCAGTGCACCCAGATTTCATGCTTAGCTGTAAAAACATTAAAAACTATGTTTTTGGCGTTTGTCAGTTAGTTATTTCGTCCGGTTGATCTGTATGTATGCGAACCCCCTGAATATCGTATTGGTTAAAGAAAAGTGCCCTTTCACTGATACAGGTCTCCTTATGTAAGAATTAAGTTTGAGCCTCTTTGTGTTACCGTATCCGCTCAATAGCTACAACACCGCGGCTGACGAACATCCGGGTATTCTGTCGAGATGGTCATGGCGGAGGGTACTGCAGTTCTCAGGAGGAATCGGCCTGGAACCAAGGCGAAAGTAAGCTGTGGTCTGTAGAATCACCCCAGCATGAGTACAAGAACTCTTTCCGGGGCTGGGAGAAGCTGCGTCTGTGGTGCTGTACAGCCGTATCGTCCTTATTTTCGCGACAACTTTGTCGCAGACAGCGTATATGAAGGGCCTGACCTCGAAATGGCCAGCTAGCTAAGATTAGCGGTTGCTCCGTCTAGTTCCTGGAGTAATGTTAACGACTCTTGCTCCTGCTTTCCCTGTTCTGTAAAAGCGTTCGGCTTGAATAATTCCTACTCCAGTATGATGATACATTTTCACATACCTCGATCTACACGTCCGCGGAAAATTGTTAATTTCGCCTTAGCTTTGCAGGAAATAGTCATATCCTAATAGACGATGCATAACTATGTAGCTAGCTAGCTTCCTTCGGAGCTCATAGTAATGTAGGGGAAACTATGGTTGTTAACTTTACCTGTCACCGACAGTTTTTCATGTTGTCAAACCCCCCCTCCCCCTCCGCTCCTTCATCTGTGTCATTGTGATATATAAACTGTCAGGACTGGCAATTTCTTGATACTTTACGTCAGATGACAGTCATGTTGTAAGCTAGCCACATAGACTAGCTTTAGTTAACCGGCAATACAATGCTAGTTCTAAACACACTACGTGCACACTAATACTGTCCTTCTTCATTGTGCAGGATTTCTACAACTGGCCGGATGAATCCTTTGAGGAGATGGACAGCACCCTGGCTGTCCAACAGGTGGGTTGACATTTTATGTGTGTATTTGTATGTGGGTGTGTTCCCCACCTAATTTTAGACTGTCTGGTGTTGCTGTCTTATCGCTTAAGCTTAAAGTTGCTCAAATTAGGAAAGAATTTGAATACACAGAGCTCAGACATGCCAATGCATTCTTTATTGGCACCATGTCGTTCTCACAAAACAAAGTTAGACCCTAGCAGATATTGAGGAGGAAAACAGGCTAATGAATGCCGAAAAAACACCTAAATGAACGTGAGAAGATCAGCAACACAATGTGATACAACAAGGAAAAGGAGCTGTATTAGGAAGGGTTGATCTATAGTAACACAAAGAACTTTGTTTTTTATTTTTAAATTTGTATTTCAGTTTATATTTTCACATGTCATAGTAGGGCTGTGCGATATGACCAAAATTTTATATCCCGATATTTCATTTCATATCACGATATAGTACATTTTCTTTGTATTCAGTGAATAGTTATATAATCAGCACTCCTTTTTTTTTTTCATTTAAATGAAAAAAATCATAAAAGTACTTAGGGCTGTGCGATATGCCCAAAATCTTATATCCCGATAAAAGGCTATCGTCCGGACAGCGACATATATAATAAAACTTTTACAATTTCTGTAAATTCTGAATCTCGGGCAACTCAAATTGCTTGAAGTCTTTTCAGCTGGGCGTCTTGTACCTGGAGTTACATCGGTTACATACTTAGAAGTTGAAACGGACGCAATTATTTTTGTATTTATTAAACGGCGTGCTGCGGGGGGAAGCCTGTTCTAAGGTTTATATTTTAGCGCCTGATGGCTCTTTTCTGCTTCTCGTCCGTAACCACTCTTCACGTGATTCCATTTATTTTGAAAAGTCTCAACAGGATCTTTTGCTTTATTGTGAAAGGTTTATGTGGTACGTAAACAAGCAACGATAACGCTTGAAAACAGTCACCTCTCCGTGCGTAGTGTGGTTATTTTAAATATAAGAGAAAGCGAGAACTTTAAGAAGCTCTACAGTGACCAAAACGATGAGAAAACATCGCCGTAAACAGTTTATTTTGCGACACTACGAAACAAATGATAGCGAAATATGAAACGATAGACGTTTTTCTATCGTGATCCGAAATATATCGTTATATCGAACAGTCCTATTTACACGTATAATAAGTTATACATGGTTTCAGGTTTCAGTCCCCGCATGGACAGAGGAGGAAGAGGTGGAGGACGCGGAGGGGGCAGAGGAGGGTTTGGTGACCGCGGAGGGTTTGGTGACCGCGGAGGACGAGGAGGATCCCGGGGAGGATTCCGGGGAGGAAGAGGTGAGACTGTTTGGAAACATGCCGTTTGTATCATCGCATCATGGACGTCATCCCCCAATGCGAGGATGACGACTCGAAGCGATTATAGGGCAAAATATTTTTTTGTTTTGAACACACTTTCACACCTGGGACTGTAACGAATGCTTGGGTTTTATATAGTTCCTCCAAGGACCGAACGCATACCTGGGGATGCAAAAGAGACCAAAAGAAAAGACAGTACTGTGTTACCGAGCCTCGTAAGGTTTCAGCTTCTCGGCTGTTCATGCACCCACCAAAACACACCTAGTATTCTTCCTGTCTGTGGTTGTGTGAGAGCTGCTTGTTGAGCACTCGCACTCCGACGGAGAGCCTTTAATTGGTCCGCCAGCATTTTACATGTTTGGAGTATTTCACGGTGCTATACATCAATACAACCGTTAGAGTGCAAATTCAAATAATGTGTATGCATGAAGTTCAAAGTAACTACAGAAATTGCAAAAAGGTGCAAATGAATCTTTTTTTCTTTTTTAATCAAAGTCTTTTTATTGAAAGAGGTTTTTGTACAATTACAAACAACAAATGAAACATACAAGCAGTAGAGCATACCCCTCCCTCCTGTCTGCCAGAGGAGGAAAAAAACTAGACTCTGCCCGGCGACATGCTGATGGAGCTTTAGACCGTTCTTTTGTATCCTGCTGTTTTCAGGTGGAGGGTTTAAGTCCCCAGAAGGTGGCGGATTTCGGGGCCGTGGTGGTGGCAGAGGCACCCCAAGAGGAAGAGGAGGGAGAGGTGGCCGAGGTGGTTTCGGAGGAGGGAAGAAGGTCCTGATTGAGCCCCACAGACACGAAGGTAAATGTTCCTCTTTTAGAGGACTGGGGAATTTTCTGCACTGGAGGCCGGACTGTTTTTAGCCTCGGCTGCAGCTTATGTCACAAATTTAATTCATTTCAACATTTGCCTTCATTTGGAAGCTTTTTCCAATTTGTAATTTGTTCTGTGACTCGTTGTGTGTGTTAGGAGTGTTCATCTGCAGAGGAAAGGAGGATGCCCTGGTGACAAAGAACATGGTGGTGGGAGAATCTGTGTATGGAGAGAAGAGGATCAGTGTGGAAGTGAGTCGACTTGTTTCGGTCTAGATGCCGATTGCTGTTATCCAGCCAGCACATCCATTTGGTCAAATATAAAACCATGTGTAGTGTCCTGTTGTGACCAGACCTGGAGTCAGTGTTTGCTTCGTTTCTCGTAGGAAGGAGAGACTAAGATTGAATACAGAGCCTGGAATCCGTTCCGCTCCAAGCTGGCAGCAGCCATCTTGGGAGGGATAGACCAGATCCACATCAAGCCTGGAGTCAAGGTCATGTACCTGGGAGCTGCCTCTGGCACCACGGTGTCTCACGTTTCTGACATCGTTGGACCCGTGAGTACTGCACACTGAGTGCACGTTTTCTCTTGTTAACTGCCAATCGGGCAGAGAAGTGACGAGTGAGAAAGCTAGCAGACAAGACGGAGCGCCTTAGTGCGCCTGCCGCTAGCCCACAGTGTTCGACTACAAGGGAGATGTCGGGATGGTGGACGGATGAATGAACCAAACAAACAACAATTTAAAAATACAATCCTCACTGCCTCCATCGTGATCTGGGGGACCTGAAACCCTGTCATTTGTTAAATAAAAAGAAATATTCGAATCAATTAGCTCGGTGTCTGAAAACAGCTTTTGCTCAGTCTGTTATTCCTTAAATGAAAGAGACTTACAAACACAGGTTATTGGAGTTTCTCTTCCAGTGGATTAAATAATGGGGACAGAAGTGTGTAGAAATGAATTAATGAATGGGCCAATTGGCTGCATCCGTGCAGCGTTTGTAGGGTGGAGGACACGGTCTCAGCACAGTGTTCTGTTGTTAAAGTGTTCATACAGCGCACATTTAACACAGAAAACACATTTATTGAAATCTAAAAGTTGAAATAACGGGTGTGTTGTGTGACAGGAAGGGCTGGTGTATGCCGTAGAGTTTTCTCATCGATCGGGTCGGGACCTTCTCAATGTGGCGAAAAAACGGACCAACATCATCCCAATCATCGAAGATGCTCGGCACCCACACAAATACAGAATGCTCGTTGGTAAGTCCTTCCTGCTGATGGCGCCAGAGCTGGTGCAGTACTAACACACTTGTTTGTCGTCTGCTCCCTGGTGAGCGTCAGTCTTGGGGCTCACCTGTTTGCCTCAGGAACATGTGGGCAGGTGTATTCACATGCTTCCTGTCCCTCTGCAGGCATGGTGGATGTGATTTTTGCTGATGTTGCCCAGCCTGACCAGACGAGGATCGTTGCTTTGAACGCTCACAACTTTTTGAAGAATGGCGGCCACTTTGTTATCTCAATCAAGGTACGCTGACAACCGCCGGGTTAAATGTGACTGAATCCTTGATGTAGACTCAAAACCTCTTGTTTTAGTTTTAGTCGTTTACTAAGATAAATGTGAGCAATGCAAAGATTAATAGTCGTTTGGGCGTTTTAGGACTTGTTTTGGTTGTTCATGAGTCTGATTTCAGTCGTGTGCTCTTTTCTCCCTTAAGGCTAACTGTATAGACTCAACAGCAGCTCCAGAGGCAGTGTTTGCTTCAGAGGTGAAGAAGATGAGTGCAGAGAACATGAAACCCCAGGAACAGCTCACACTGGAGCCCTATGAGAGAGACCACGCTGTGGTGGTGGGCATCTACAGGTAAACCGACATCAGCCTGCTCAGCCGTGACACGCTCAGTGTCGGTGCTTCTCAGTGAGGCTGTATACCCAGGCTGGCTTCCACACTCACATTCACTTCCCCTATGATTGGCAATCAAGAGAAACATGACAGGAAGCTGCTTATCAGCTCAGGAGGTTGGAAACCAGCGTTTCCCCTGCATGTTCACATGAAAGGGGCGAACAATCACAATAACCCAATGCACTGGAAATCCCACTGAAGAGGGGTGTTCAATTCAAAGAATTTAGTATTGTTGCATTTAAAAAGACAACTACACATGTGTCTCACATGTAAACAATGTGAACAATAAATAAATAACAGGTCATAAAATACACATGTCATAGATCCTAAAAATACTAAAATCTCAACTATACACACACTGAAAATGGGTGTGACACAGTAATTACATACTGATGTTAGGAGTTATTGCACTTACACTACTTTTGTGTAGGGGTTTGTGTTGCTGCCTGTGGTGGGTTGTGCTCCTGCTAAGAAGGTATTTCTCTGTGATTTGCTGAATCGATGAAGGGCACACTGAACAGACACCAGCAGCTCCGTCTCAGGAAGCGCCGGCGCTGTCCACCTTTGTTCACAGTAGCGGTACTGGTGGTGTGGGCAGCCCTGGACCCTGTCCACACAGTCTGTAGTGATGTACAGAGGAGATGGTGTGCCCTGCTCTCTTCATGACCTCCTCTGTTTTCTTGTTGTTGAGGGCACCAGGTGGACCAGCCTGTAGACCTCATATCTGTAAGTGGTCTCATCTCCATGTGAGAGGAGTCCAGCTGTGTGAAAGAGTTAGTAGTGTGGATGATGTGCAGTCATGAGTGTACAGTCAGTATGGAACGGGGCTCAGTACACAACATTGTGGGGAGCTGCTGCAAAATGTGAGCATGGAGGAAAGATGTGGGCCAAGCTTTAGTGTTTGTAAGCGATCTGGGAGGACATTTTTAATCCACACAGGAGTGATTAAGGAAGCCAAACCAAAGACGGGATTATTGTATTCAAGGCAGAGCTGTAGTCAGTGGAGAACATTGGCATGTAGTTTACACTACGACGATACACTCCAGATATTGAAGGGCAGGGTGAAGGGTGAAGAACCACATTCCCCGCCTGTAAGTGAACTGGTGCAGGTCACAGATTGAGGGAAGGCCGGGTGAGTTTGTAATACCAGCCTCGGTACAGCATGACAGCAGGCGCGAGTGCGACCAGTCTGTAGTCAGTCGGGCAGCCATGGGTGCAGCTGCTGAATCCCAGTGACCTTGACCTCCAGGTCGGATCGGACAGAGGTAAAGCTTTCTGAGAGCTTTCTTTGAAGTGGTTCAAACACAGCTGGACTTAACCTGTAACCGTGTAATGTCTTTTTATTTTTAAAGAACACCCGACGCCCTGACATTAGACTTTTTAGCTCCTCAACCTCTATGGTACTTGGCCCAAACTTTTCCAGCTGTTAATTAGCGCCATCTGGTGGAGCATTTGGTAAAAAAAAAAAAAAAACCCTGCTTGCAGTAACACGGTGAGCTTTGAAGAAACACGGCCTGCTGTCAGAGCTCTGGTGTTTGCAGGGTTTTATTTTGAGGTCATTGAAGGGGATGAAAGGAGAAGTCAGGGTTTGTACAGGTGCTTGAAATCCTTATAAGTGCTTGGATTTTAATAATTTCTTTTCAAGGTTTGAAAAGTGCTTGGATTTTAATAATTTCTTTTCAAGGTTTGAAAAGTGCTTGGATTTTGGATTTGGTGTTTAAAACTGCTTGAAACTGTATCTGTATTTCATTCACCACACAACTATCTGATTGAATAACTTTCTTATTAGATAGTCGCAAAGTCTTAAATCAAAGTTTGTCTGCCTGGGCTGCCTCTGCATGTCACTTGTGAGCATCTATATGGTAAACTACTTAAACATTATAATGGCTTCACATTGAGTACCATCAGCCACTGAGACAGTAGACACGGTATGAATATTTCATACTTTAAGGGAGGTTAAGAAAAAAGATGCATAATATTACAGATGATAGGTTCAATAGATTTTATACAATAATACAGACAGCAATGTAGTTGAACATCTTACAGATAGAGAAGTTCATTCATTTAAAACTAATTGATTTGTTCAAATTTACACATCTTAATTTTTACGCTAGCTGTGCGTTTTGAGTTACACCAGGAGCACATAAGGCAACCTCCTCCTTTGCAGGATTTCTGTGTGCTGCATTTTTCTATGTTTTAACAAAAGAACAAAGATGTTAAAGTCAGCCCAGGATTTGATTTGTTGATAATGTGTTGGAAAAGCTTAAATTGACCTTGAAAGTGCTTAAAAATGCTTGAATTTGACCCTTAAAAAGGTGTCTGCACCCTGAAAAGTATACTTCTCACTACTTTGATTAAGAACCTGCAAAAATAACATTCAGAGTTTAAGTAATGACCCACATGGATGCACATCTGTGTTTACAAATATGTCTGTGATGAGATGAAGCTGCAGCTGAGCTGTTTAAAGACTAGTTTCTGACCTTTTTTTGGCTTTCACTATAATGGTGAACGTGAGAACCACATGCCTTCAGTCACCACATCACAAACCACTTAAACACCTCAGCCGTGTTATTAAGAGCCATTCATTGAATGTGTCACACAAACGTACACACACCAAAATACTGCGACACGCTGTAAACATAGTACCTGTTCTGTATGTGGTGTGGTAACCGTGCATTTTCCTGTTTGTTCTCAGACCTCCACCAAAACTGAAGAAATGATTTGTGCATGTGAGCTGTGGCCAGAGGAGACGAGTGGACCATCTACCTCTGGCATGTCTGCTGTGTGTCACCCTCCTTTTCAGCTTCAGTCACCAGTCTGCAGCTTTCTCCTTGGTGTCAAAGCGTAACCAGCATTCGAGCACACTGAAGCAAACTTTTAGCTGAGATTCCTCCTCTGAAGACAGTCGATCGACCATCATCTCCTCCTTCGGTTCCATTTATCACACATAAGGTGGAGAACGTTGTGTGATGCCTGGAGTGCAATCATTTGTTTGTGCTGTAAAAAGGTTCCCTTGTTTGTAACGCATTGATGGGATGTACACACATGCAGCCGATCAGGTTAAAGAGTAACACATGAAGTACTGTGGTGTGTACCGTGGACCAGCAGAGTTCCTTCTGTGCTGAGGACTGTTCGACACACGCGTCTAAAAGGATTTCCTCCAGTCTGCGGTTTGACTGCTCTGTGCTCTCCTTTTGTTTTTGTCTTCTCTCTGTCCCTGATTCTTTTCTTAATGAACTTTTCTTTTAGTGTTCTGTGACTGGCTCCATACGTTAAGCATATTCTAAA
Organism: Hemichromis elongatus; assembly: GCA_015108515.1. NCBI lineage: Eukaryota > Metazoa > Chordata > Actinopteri > Cichliformes > Cichlidae > Hemichromis > Hemichromis elongatus. The sequence goes on from VUQR01016828.1 coordinate 68,326, forward strand.
CATGCACCCACACTGCTACTATTTTAAATGGTTAAATCCGTTTTATAACAGGCAACCTTTACTTGCAGTGAATATTTTGTCTATACTTCTGGCTGTTCGGGTGATTTTACACAGTTCCTGTTTTGCAGCTGTTTGTTTGATCCAGTGTAAGGATGTTTTTCACATAGCTTGTTTTAATAAATGTTTTTGGTTATGACTGAACTCTACGTGACTCCATCTAAAGGCACCGCCAGGCTGACAGACATTTGTGTGACTGCTCCCGTCTTGGTTTCCTCGTGCCAGACTGACATCAGCGTGGTGGTGCTGCTGTGGTTTTAAAAATGGCATCGCACCCTGGCCGCTTTATTAGGTACACGTGGTCACGTGGCAGCAGCTTGGTGCATTTAGACATGAGCAACACAACTTGCTGAAGTTCAAACCAAGAAGAAAGGAGATTCTCGGTCCCTGATTGGTTGGTCGAGTAGTCCTACCGCACAGCTGACTCACAGGTTTACAGAAACTGTTCCCCCAAAAAAGGATATGGTACTCAATATGCAGTCAACATTTGCGAGCCCTTTGGTATCAACGGAGCATCATCCAAGCACCACAGCTCGGCTGAGTGTTGTTACCGTGTCCTTTATGACCACGCTGTAGCTATGTGATGGCCGTGTCCAGCACGATGACTCACCGTGTCACGAAGCTCACGTCATCTCAAAGTGGTCAGCAGCAAGTGTGTCATGTTGTCATGTCAGCATGGATCAGAAGCTCTGAAGAACGTTTCCAGCACATCACTGAAGAATTAAACGAGCTTTCGTCACTTGAGGGACACCCCTGCGTGACCGTGGAGCGCCGCTCCCACAGGTGCTGGGATTCTGGGCTAGAAAACTAAAGCCCACAGCCAAAGTGTCACACTGTACCAAGCCCAGTCCTCCTGCTCGACGAACCTGTAGCAGTGTTTAATGTCATGATAAAGGTGGCCAACTATGTTCATTTGATATATAGTGAATCCATCGGTAGAGGCACGGTCCCTTTGCTGTGTGCGGTCGAGAGTCACTTGGGTTCTTGACCGTTTAGCTTGCTGGTTTGCACTGAACCTGCTTCTTGTCCTTGTGCTTAGTAAAGCTTAGATTTCAGCTGTCACATTAATGACTTGGTTTAATTGCAGGAGAAACGAACTACTCGTGGCCGAACGTGTCGGCTGCAGACGTTAAATATAGCGGAGGAAAGGACGTGCTTTCAAAAGTGGTGACTCGTGTTAGTTTGTGACAACACTACCCTCGTTTTTCCAAGCTTTACACGATGTGCCTCGGCCAGACCTTTTCGTTGCATTGAAACTATTGTTTTAGCACCTTTACAGGCTTAACTTTGGGAAGTTTGTGTGGTAGTATGCGGTACGGTTTGTTTTGGCAGCCATTTTGTGGGAAATTTCTCTGGAACGCGCTGGGCCGTACTTGCCTAGTGTCGGGAGTGCGCTCTCAATGCAGCCCCTCTCCTTTGACCGATATTAACATCACAGAGGGGCTGGCCAGCATAGTGTTAGCTTTAGCCGTGTCTGCTAAAATACGGTCTTTCTCACAGCGTCTGTAGGTTCGGTCCGTCGGCTGGCCGTTACCATCAAACAGCCTGCGCTTTGCGGACTGTCTTCCTTCAAATTCCAATGGCAGTGTTTTATTAAGACAGCTAACATGCTAGCTACTAGCTAGCTAATGTTAGCTCTTGCCTTTAAATTAATTGAGAAGAGGACGGGATCGCCTATTCAGTTGCCCCACGCTGTGGCTGTGAGGGAATTTGTTGTACAACTGAGAATAAATATCGATCAAGTACATTAAGCTTGCTTAACAGAAAGAAGACTGAGTTCGAGGTGTCCGTGTTTGAAGCGGCGGGCTGCCCACCTCCCCTTAGGCACGGCTAGCTGTGCTGCGCCGGCAATCAGTCCCCATCGACAGTCCCGCTCCTCGAGCTCCGAAGAACATAGACTACTAAATTATCCTGGAAACGGGAAACCAGTTCCTTGCAAATAAATCAACACGACGTTATTTGGGATTTCTGCTTTGAACGAAGGACGACTGACCTGGGGGAGGGGGCTCGGTTCGTGTGGACGAAGGGAAATAGGGGTTCCGAACATGGCTGCTAGTCGGAACTTGGTTCGACACACCGCCTGAGGTAAGAACTAGCCGGCCGGCGTTGGTCTTATTTCTGGGAGAGTTGCTGGTTATGGGGGAGGCTGGCAGTGGTTGAGTGGTGACAGTGCTTGGTAGAAGAACGTTACCCTCTTTTCGCCCCTGTTACCGGCCTCGTGTTACCGCTTCTCCTGCGCGGCTGCTCAGATAGCTGATGAGGCAAAGAGGCAGGCTTCGACTGAAACAGGTTGGTCACCATTGCTGATGCATGGTGCTTGACGTTGAACAGCTTAAGCTGGGATGATGCGTCTCGGTGGCCGAGACGTGCCTCATGATAACTAGTCGTTACTCTGCCTTTTAGTAGTGTGCAGCGTTGCCAACCCCCGTTCTTCGACTTTACCCTGGGACTGAGAAGTAACCATCTGACGAGTTGACATAGTTGTGCTGGTCATCAAGGAACTACTGGTTAATTCGAACACAAGTGTTATACTGTGATATTATTGTGACCTGCATTAAGTTAACGCGCGACATCCAGTAGACTGGGATGGGATGCCGGCGGAGCAAAACGGGAAAAGCGATGGGAGCTGAATGAGTGTGCTATTACACGATTACATTGGAGACATGTTGATTGTCCTCTAGCATATGTGCCAATATTCTGCTGTGCCGTGAGGACTCTGATGGGCTTAGGTGACATAGCATCCGACCAGCAACCCCGGGCTGTCCTCAGCGTACCTGCAGCATTTCATCTGCTGTGGCAGCTAACATAGCCGCTAGCTTAGCTACCGCATCAGCCCCAGCCCCTACCCTACCCTACCCTACCCTCAAATAGAGGCACACAGGCATCCAGTTGCCTGGAGATAGCTATTCGTAGCCAAGAACAGAACGACAAATGGACGGTGCTGAAGCACATCTGGAACAGTCATAACTGGACACATTTTAATCTATATCCGTGCTCCTTTTCTGTTCCTAGTTAACAGTAGGCTGATATTTATCATTATTTAAATGTCACAGCATGCCCTAAACACATACACACCCAATTTAACGCTCTGTAGTCGGTAGGATTTTATTTATTTATTAATTTTTTGGGGGGGGGGGGGCAAAAAAACCCAA
>VUQR01016828.1:71554-89647 GCA_015108515.1 Hemichromis elongatus
CTTTGTGTTGGGTGGATTTTTTTTTTTTTTTTTTTTTTTTTGGGGGGGGGGGGGGTCATAAAAGCCAATTTGCTTAATTGTTTTCATTCATTCTTTGTGACATCATGTTGATGGCTTAGTGAAGGTGTGATTACTGAGTGTGTGAGCTTCCTGTGGAATTGAACCTGGCGTCTGGGCAGCTGCAGCCACAGTGAGCTACATGGGTGTTCAGAGAAAATTTGTCTCCTTTCTTTATTGTGTGTGATCGGGAATTAGCCTGAATGTTTGATGGTCTGTGCTTCACAGTTGTACATCACAGAAGATGGATTCACACTGTTACAGTATCTTTAGACCTGTGCAAACTTCTCTGACATGTTCTCATTCAAACATAATCTAATTTTAACAATGAGATGGAAAGGGACTAAAAAAAGAAGGATTTAAGGTGACTTTTAGTGAAATAAAGGAAAGCATTTACATTCATTCAGCTCAGTTTCACTGAATATCTTCTCTGGGTCATTAACACTTATCATGTAGTAGCTCAGTGCCTTCAGTATGAAAATCACTGTCCTACCCTAAGCAAAGTCTAGTGAGTATGTTTAAAGATGCTGTGATACTGATATCGTTTAAACTACGGTGTACCAATACTTTGTGGTTATAGTAGTTTGTAGTATCACGAGCGTGAGGTCAATAAATGAATCCTAAGATAACTAAGGAAAAATATAAGTCATCTGGATTCCTGGCAGTGTGCTCAGTGACATGGGAGCGCACGAGTCACTTTTATTAGTGTTCTGTCTTACTCCCGAGATAACGCCTCATCTCACTGATAAAATGTCAAGTAAATGTTCTGGTTTACTTTGACCACTGGAGTGGTGTGCAGCCTGTGTCTTTTGGCCAGAAATGGTCAATAGACTTGTTCCCAGCTGATAGCACAGCTGTGACAACAAGCTAAGTCTCTTTGTGTGACAGCTCCAGCACAGCAGTTTCAAACTGGTGTAGACTCTTCACAGGTTCATTCTAAAAATTGATTTGGTGTCACTTAATTTTCTCTTTATTTTGAATACACCTTCACATTCAGTGATGGCCGAGTCTCTTTGTACATAGTGCTAATACTCCAGCTCAATTTTATCTCACTATAGTACAGTTACGTTATGTTTCTTCCTAGTTTAGAATTTTTTTTTTCTTTACACTCGTCCATTGACTTGAAATTCATTTATATCCCCTGCAACCTTTCTTTTTCTACTTTTTCTTAAGGGTTTTTCTACATTTTTCTTTCCATAGAGGTTTTAGTCACGGCCAAAGGAAAAGACAGTGTTTTATTCATACACTTTTTTGTAGGTATTGTGTCTTTTCTTTTCTTTTAATATCACAACTAATCTTAAAGAGTTTGACTTTTAACAAGCAAATCCAATTTCCATTAAAAATGCTTCTTTTCAAAATAAATGACCATCACTCGCCCATAGGAACTTAAGGCTTTGTACCACTAAAATACATGTATGACTGCCTTGCATTTAAAATTCTTATAGACCATATTCCAAGTCTAACTGTTACAGTTTTTGTTTTGTTTTTAATTATGGCTAAATTAAAAAACAAAAAGTTCCTTCAGTTTTATAGGTGACCTGACCTCCACATCAAATCATCAAACTCTATCAGTTCAAAAAATTAAATTATGCTGGGTGAGATGGAATAAAACCTTGATTTTTTCCCCACTATAATATTATAACCTGCTGTCTTGTAGAAATTCAAGTTCTTGAATTCAGTGTGTATTTGTGGTTAGTGTGACAGTGTGGGTTTTTTTTTCTTAAAATGTTAAACTTGTCAACTTGCAATTGAACATACCAAGTATCAGTGAAGTTACTGAACACCAGACTAGTATAGGGATGTTATGGTCGTTCAACAACTAGCTGAAAAATGATCAACTATTGGTTTGGGCCATTCTCTCACTCTAACTTCAGTTGACAATCAGCACCCATCTTTTGTTATAGTATAGTATGGTATCATCCCAATAGAGGTGTTTGCTGTCAGACCAATGGTGTACCGGTGGTTCCAAGGATATTTTAAAGTAGGCAGTGTCTTCAGCTTTCAGTCTCCTCTTCTGTGGAACCAGCTTCCAGTTTGGATTCAGGAGATATACACCCTCTATACTTTAAAGGTTGTAGCGTCGTACTCAAAAAGACTTCAGACAAGATAAGATGGTCCCAGATTTGGGAAATTCATATCGTTATGGCAGAAGACTGGACAGAACAGAGATTAACAGACAATACAAATAATTATAATACTATGCAAAACTAGAGGAAACTGTATAACTTTTTTAAATAGTTCCAAAAATGTAAAGCTGTTTTTCTGTTTCTCACTCTGGGATATTGTGTGCTGAATTTTGAGGTGAAAAATGAATTTAATCCATTTTGCAATAAGGCTGCAACATGACAAAGTGTAGAACAAGTGAAGCACTATGAAAGCAGTCACTCGTGACTGTAAGACCAGACTGATCAACCTGTGGACCTCCTGAATTGACTGCGAGACATGTAAGTTAAAGGTTCACACACACCCATAAGAGCCTTCATCAGGAATTCACTGGAGAAGTCGAAAAACAATGCTAGCCAACTTCAAGCCAATTGCACAAGTCACCATTAAAAACAGGATTTAGCAAGGACATGCTCTGTCCCCATTGCTGTCATGCATAGACCTGAACACCCTTAGGCAGCTCATCAGCAAGACTGGATAGAGACCAGACTATGGAATGAAGCAAACTGTAGCTGCCACCTCTACATGGATGACATCAAGCTGTAGTGCGGCAGTGTGAAAGACATTGAATAGCTGATCCACACCACTAGGATCTACAGCAAAGACATCGGAATGTCATTTGGACTGGAAAACTGTAGTTGGATTGTTACAAAGTGAGGGAAAGTAGTCATAACCTCTGGAGAACTTCAAGACATATTGAGGAGGTCATTAAGCCATTTCAATCAAGGACGCATTTAAAACCTGTAGAACACCGGCTCTGGAGGCCTGAGGTTCCTCCACCCCTGCTTCAAACTGACCAGCAGTCCAATAATGCATCTCCTCAGAGAAAAGATTCACAAGGTTCTTCTCGCTTCTCTCGCTTTGTGATATTCTTGTTACTGTTAAAAAATACTCTCTTACACCGCCCATTATCATTACGTTAATACAGCGTTAATGCAGCTAAATGCAGTCATTGCGATTAATGCAATAAAAATTTTTAACACATTCAACCTGTCTGGAGCACAGAATGGACAAACTGCCCGAAATGCGTCCACAGAGACATTCGAGATGAGTTAATTGTTAATCACATTAGTTGTGATGAAGGCGTTAACGCGCTTAAGCTGCATTAACGCGTTAATGCCGAGTGGTCCCACACACGGACTAATCTGCGTTCTGTCGTTAACAGGGATTTGCCAGTTTTGACGCATTAACGCGGGTCTGTTCGCCTTAACACTGACAGCACTAACTTTGAGATAGAATGAATGTTAGAGTTTGGCCTGTAATTGGTTAAGACAGTAAGGTCAAGTGATTTTTAGTAACTGGTTACTGATTCCCTTTCTAAAGGCTTGTGCTTATGAATGCCATAAATATAGACGACTCTTAAAATTTCAGTTTTTCTGATATAATTCTGTTATTGTGCGCAAATAGAAAAAGATTACACTTTATAAAGAAATCTGTTATGTTTAGTAATGCTTTGTAGAAAATCCCTCTGTGAAAACAAACGTTTAGGGCAATTTTGACAAATTATAAATTTCATTGGGTGGCTAATAATTTATTCTGCATCTGTAAATATCCAAAAGCATCTCCTCATTCATACAATAAAGTACTTACATGATGCAAATGAAATTTAGAATTTTGCCTTCAGTAGAAGTTATGTGAAATGATGTTATAAGTTTTCTCAAAAAGAGCAATTTAAAAGCTATATGCTTCATCTGCTTTAATTCTTCACAATAAAGGAAATTTGGTGATAAGTATGGGTGTAGTAGTGAGATATTTGGACATCACCGTGTGCTGTCCTGTACCTGTCCATTGTCTGAGGAATGTGCACTCCTAGTAAGGACTGATAAGCGGTGGCTGGTGATAGAAAGAAAAAGTCCAACATGTTGCCATGTTGTTGCCAGTCCAGTTCTGGTTGTTGTTGTTTGTTTGTTTTTATTCTTAAGGACATGACTTTCAGATGCTGTTCATCTGCTGTAGATGGATTTTAGGCCTGGAATGTGTCCATTTTCCTCAAATTCTTTAAGGACTCTATACCATGCTGAGATGTGGTAGTGCTAGAGCGGCAGACAGAATATGTAGGGCGCGTTTCTTGCAGTAGCCCATGCCACACTGACTGATGTCAGTGGTTGTGGCACTGTTCATGTGAAGACACTGGGAGTTGCTGGTCTCACTGTTTTCACCTAATATGCTGTTATTGCATAGCTAGCAGCATGAGTATGAACCATCCTGATGCTCTGATAATCCTCATTCCCAATCAGTAGGGAAACCTTATTATTTCAAAAATTAAAAACATTTGACTATTTTTGTATTCACAAGTACATGATATATATATATATAAGGTTATGTAGGACAATTAACTGTTATCATATCTTGTCAGCTATGATACTGTATATATTATTCATAGATAACGAATGATAATGAATTATAACCAAACTGGGTAATGTGTTACTGTAATCACATTACATTTTACAGAGATGGCGGTGTGCATGGATGCAGCGGCTCCTCTAGGGGCAAGTGAGAGTGGAAGTGGTGTGCTTTTGGCTGTAATTCTTATGAACGAGAGGCCCAGGATTCAGTATGGAATCCTGTCGGAGACTATGAATGAGGAATAAGCGAATGCAAACAGAAGAGGGACAGCTGTGACAGACAGCTGTGTAGTGATTGGTAACCATGCCAGTTTAACCACTGTGCTTCCCAAGTTGAAGCAATGCATGGACTTCAAAACCAGAGGTGTGAACATGCACGGACCCTGCTTACAAGCCACTCCTAAAGTGCAGCAGACCGGTGATAACACAGACCAGCCTTTGGCCAGAGGGTGGAGTCTCTGCACTTTGACACTGCTTTAGGCACACTGAGTCTTCAAGATGGCAGCCTCACAGGGAGACCAGTTAAACGTCAGTAACCAGCTACAATGCTTCGTGCACATATATATCACTGTAGCCTTCAATGCACATGGCAACCAGAAACTCTGGATGATCAGACCAATGTGGCAGGGAGTGCAGGCACTGACCCATTACAAAGCTGTTATCATAAGCACAGCAGATACCCAGAGCACCCTAGTCAGGATCAACCCACGGAAAGCAACAGGTCCAGACAATGCCCCAGGACGTGTCCTCAGGGACTGCACCACAGATGCTTCAGATCATCCACTATAGTGCCAGTAGCAAAGAAACAGTTGTATCGTGTCTATATGACCAATGTTCTGTCGCATTCACACCAATAGTGATGAAGTATTTTGAACGGCTTATCAAACCACACAGCCAACCTTCCTGCATCATTTGACCAGCTCCAATTTCCTTTTAAGATAAGATAAAACTTTATTAATCCCTCGGGTGGGTTCCTCTGGGAAATTCGGTAAGAACTTTTTGTTCCAACTGCTCCACAGAAGATGCAATATCATCACCTTGCTTTTGTTCGTCACACATCTGGACCAAAAAGACACCTGGGACAGACTCCTGTATATCGATTTTACCTCAGTGTTTAACAACATCATTCCACAAAAACTAACACAGCAACTCCTCTTACTTAACCTGAACACCACCTGTGCATCCTGGGGTTTCTGACCGAGACCTTAGTTGATCCATATTAGGAAAATCTCCAAACCCGTCACGCTGAGCAACGCTGTGTTAAACAACACTGTTGTTTATGCTGGTAACACACAACTGTGTATCTAGATATCAGGGCAAACTAATTAAGTTCATGGATGAACTGATTGGGACTGATTTACAGAAAAGATGATTTAATATACAATAAAGACATTGGGATGGTGTAGAGAGAATAATCTTGCGATGAATGTAGCCAAAAAGAAAGAGATCATCACAACTTCGGGAAGACACAGATTGAGCAAAACCCTTTCAGTATCTGCAAACGGCGGAGCCGCACGCTGAGTTTACCGTTGTTGACTAACCACAACGCAAAAAAACAGTGGCTTGTCCGTCCGTAGTGTGTTTATTTTAAATATAAGAGAAAGAGAGAAATTCTACAGTGACCATGTTCATGTAAACAGCTTATTTGCGACACCATGAAACAAACGATAGCGTAATATAAAAACGATAGACATTTTCATATCGTCGTCCGATATATATATGGTTATATCAAACAGCCCTAGTGTCATTGGCGTTTCCTCCCCTCAGTCCAAGAGCTGCTGCAGGATTAGGGCACTGAACATTATAACAGACCCCTTTGAACTGCTGCCATCAGGCAAACGTTTCACAGTATAAAAAGCAGTACCTCTAGAGTAATCAATAGCTTCCTCCCACAAGCTTTTCAAATGCTCAACTTAAGATTAAGATATGTACAGTACTGTCTTGGTAGTGTTTAAGTTTAGTTTTAGTTTAAATTACCTGTAATTCTAGCATGTTTTTTTTTTAAATTATTCTTCTTTATTTTTCAAGTGACTGTTTTATAGTGATACATCTGTATGAATGTATGATGTATGAATGTCTGCGTTTCAGGTCATTTTAAGTGGTGTAACAAATTACTTTCTCCAGTAAGCATTATTTTAAGAAGAGTAATGAGTAATGTGCAATACATTCCTTTTGCTGACTAACAAACCAAACACAGCTGATTGGAAAACATTGTTTAACTGTAAATGACTATTTAGTAAAGTTTTATAAAATAAGTTCAGAGTTGATTGATAATGGTTTTAAAGTTTCCAGAAAAAAATGTCCCAGTGAAAGGTGGAGCTGCCCTGATTACCTTTTAGAGTTTTAGCTTTTTAGTTTTAGCAATTGAAAGGTCCTTATTGTCTAAACATGGCTTCTTAAAGTAATGTTGAGTTGCAATAATGGCTTCACACTGTAGGCAGCTGTACTGAATCAGACTTTTGAACAGTCAAGGGTTATTAGATGAAAGCAGCTAAAACTGCAGTTAGCATCCACGCTAACTGAAACAGAAATCACAGAATCTGTCAGTTTATTAAAGAGCAGCTGAAATAACACTTTAAGGGTTGACGCTGAATTCAGTCGAGTCTCTCAAAAATCTTGGAGAGTGAACTCTGACATCAGCATCTAGAGGTGAAGTGAGGAAACTGGGACAGTCTATGTTTTAATGACTAATACTAGAGGTTCTCTTTTGCAAGGTGTGTTCATCATTATATTATCCACTGTGAATCTCTGGTCAAAAAGCTGTTCTAAGCTGCCACTGTCTCTACTAGTCTATGGCACACACATATAGGCTCTGACACTCTTTAAAGTAGTAGCCACTAGTGGGAGGTCATCCACTAGTAAAAAAAAGTTTGTGGTTTGATCCCCAGCGACTCCTGTTTCTGTGTGTGAGAGAGAATGTTGGAAAGAGCTTAAAGGCATAGAATAAAAAGCTGTGTGAGTGTTTGCATGAATGGGTCAGCAGCATGACTTGTAGTAAAAAGCACTTCACGAGTACCTATCAGTTTAGCCATCTTACTCATTTATTCATGCTCTTTTCAGTATTTCACACAAACATATGTTTGACATTGCCCAGTTATCTGCTGCTAGGCACATTTGTTAACAATCAGCCAAGTTCCTTAACAGGTTTGTTAGACACCTGCTGTCTGTTCAGGTCTCTGAGCTTCTTGTTTTTACCCTGTCAGTCTTCCTCTCAGTATATGTTGTGGTAATTTGGGCAAGGATGTTGTTGCATGTGGTCCCTCCATCTGTCCTTTCTCATATTCTATATTATATATCTGGCATACCCCTGGACAATATAATTAATGAAAATTGATATATCTATTAATATTTTTGCTTCAGATTAAAAACAAGGAGTGGAAAAACTAAGACCTGTCTTTTGTTTTGTTTTGGAAAAAAAAAATACTGCAAGACTACAGTTAAAAGTGAGATGAAGATGCTATATTATCAAATATTGTCATGAGCTACATTATTTAACTGTTGTTCACCAGGTAATGTTAAAGTTACTGTTGCAGCAGTCCCCTGGTCTCTCAGCCTCTCACATGCATCACACACAAGCGAAACATGTCAACAGAAGTATAACAAATGTTTAAAAAATTAAGATTTTGGCCTTCATTTCTGTCAAGCAATATTGTATAAAATGTTTCTACCTGCTAGTGTCATGGTTGCAATTAACAGCCACAGCTGCATCCTTCAAAGCACCTGGCTCACTTGTGCTTGGGGTGGCCAATAGGGTGGCCACGCCCACTCCCTGTCACCCCAACCCTCTGCCATTGCTAGTCAGTACCAGAGGTACCAGTTATTTAATCTGATTGTTTTACACATTTTATTTAATACTCAATGCCTGTAAATAGTTATGTCGTGATGTTATGCAGCCATCTGTCACCAGATGGAGCATTGTTGGCGGGAAACACCATAAATTCGTAATTCTCGGCTTTATCTTTTTGATAGCACTATTATTGCTCAGAGGCTAAGAGTGGAGCCGCTGTCAGAAGGAAACAGCTGACGCAGTCACCTCCTGTATAAGATGATCCAATCAGGCATGTCCTGCCAGAAGGAGGAGGCCCGGCCTAAACCCACGACCCGCTGGAGAGATTATATCTATCTGCTGGCCTGGGAACGTTTCCCTGGATAAGCTAGTGGAGTTGGTGAAAGGGAGGTCTGGGCTTCTTTGCTAGACTGCTGCCCCCATGGCCCAATTTTAGATACGTGGAATAAAGTGGATGGAAAATTAATTGTTTTGTTTATTTTAGATTTTAACTTTTATTGAAGTGGTTGTCACAAATTTTCAAACAGCGTGCATCTTTCATGATGTACAGCACAATACTCCACACTTTTCAGTCGCAGTTTGTTTGTTTTGTGGGATGTTAATTTGTCATCGTACAAACATAGTTCTACATACTGACTTTTCAATCTTATTAGAACTGTATTTGGTGTGAGTGCCTTTATGGTTGAACATAGCCTGAACTCTTTTCGGAAGCATTCTGTAATTTCTTTCAGTCTATACAAATGATACTTATGATACAAACTCTAATTTGGATGTTTCTGCCTTTTGCTCTGTTCCCACTCTTCCATAATGTTTAGATCCAGGCTCTATGGAGAAAAATCCATGATTGATAGTGTTCCTTTGTCATTTTTTCTGTCTAGGTATGCTTTTCTTGCATTGGCAGTGTGTTTCAGTTCATTGTCATGTTGAAAAAAATGAAGCTGTTGCCAGACAGATCCTTTTCAGGTGGTATTGCATGGTGGATCTGCATTAATAATTCCATCAATCTTCACAAGAGCCCCAACATCACTGACTGAATTGCAACCCCAAATCCTGACATAGCCTCCACTGTAATTCATGGATGACTGTGGATGCATACTGTTGTACCACTCTCCTGATCTCTCCGTCCATAGATGATTCCATGAAGACTGTTGCAGGAAGATCAAAATATTTTCTTTCTCATTTAAGCATTTTTTTTAAATGTGTGAATGTGAATTTTTATATTTTGATAAAAGTATTTTCCTAAAACCATTTGATTGACTTTTATTCTTATTTAATGGCAGCATGATCCAAAAATAATTCTTCGGTAATAATTCTTATGGTAAATGACAAAGGGAGAACATTAGGACAGTGGTTCCCAAAGTGGGGGCGCAATATGAATAAAAAAAAAAGTGCTTGGACACCACTAGCATAATGAACAGGTTTTTGACGGGGCTCCCACACAAAGGCAAAGCAGAAGATGAAGCATCGCCAAATATGCTTCCAAACCAAAGACTAGAAATTGTGATGATGGCATCATCATATTTGGCACCACTTTGGCTTCACCTGCACAGCGGTGGTGCCAAGGCAGGTCTCCCCGACAGAATTAGTTTCCCCTGTGTCGGGAGCACGCTGGTCTGTCCCAATCATGGACAAACAGGGTCACACAGCTGTTTATGTTTTCAAACCCATTTTACACAAAGAGACATTTTTTGAAAAATATATTGATAGCAACGTTGAGTATTATTACACAATAAAAAAGAAAAAAAAACCAAACAACTACAGGTAAAATAATTACACTGTAAACATGGTTTGTTTTTCTGTTAATTAAAAGAGGTAGTATTTATTTTATTGTTACCTGTAATTTATTGCAGTTTACCTTTATTTAATCAATTGTTTACAAAATGTTTGAGGTGTAAAATAAACTGCAATGGGGTTTGAAAACAAAATATGGGGGTGGTGTTTGTGACAGGATGGGGGTGGCTAGCAAAATAAAAATGTTTGGGAACCACTTAATTAGAAAAAGATTTTTTTTTACTTACCTAAATAAGCACATTAATTATATTTCAAATCAAGTAAGTCTCATTACGGATGCATAACATATATATGTAGAACTCATTTTTCATCAAAAATTATATCATACATAATTTTTTTATATACAAATATTTTTTATATTTAAAAAAGTATTGAGTATAATCCTATATCATTAATGTTAATGGACAGTGAAACAGAAGAATTAGTAACAAAAATATCACAAAGCAAGAGAAGAGCGAAAGGCTGGCATCAGGTCCATTTTGAATCTTCTATCTGAAAAGATGCATTATAGGCCTGTTGGTCAGGGCAGGTGTTGTCACATTATGGTAATAAGAAACATATAGTGTGCAAACCGTAATTATCAATAAATTCAAATATTTTATTTTTTTAATACCGTATATATTAAGCGTAATTATAGACCTTTTTTAACATACTGGTAGAATTTGATTTATAAAGACGTTTTATGGCATTAACAAAAACGTTAGGAAAATGGTTCTGTTCTCCACAGAACAATCTAAGGTGTACTCTCATTGGCAGGGGAACAATATGAGAACAGCCCCACTAAGGCTGGAGATGTAGCAATACTGGAAGAGCATATGGGAGAAGGACGCAACACATAAGGGCAATGATCAGTTTAGAGATGGCACGATACCGATATCATGGATGTCTGCCGATACCAATATGAATCCAATATAGTGAAGTTTGTAATAAATAAAACAGTTTTTCCTTTCCATCTTGCATTTTGTATAAGTTCATACTTACGTTTTATAAAATAAAACTTTAAAGCTACTCTGTTATATACCTGTATGCAAAAATAAACTGCACCCAAAATATTTTATAATTCAGCAATACTGATCAATCTAATAAACTTAAACCTACACCATCCTCCCTATTCTGGTATTTTAAAGAGTACATTGCGAAAATATTAAACAACCTAAATAATAGGGTTGCCAACTCCCAGCAAAAATATTTGGGAACCACCCCTCACCCTCTGCCTCATGATGCTTAATCGACGTAATAAACTTTAATGCACGTGAAAAACAAATGCACAGAAATCAATTATTTTTCTACAATAATTAAATAGATTAAACATTTTAGAGATTATATCGCTCAGCTGGCCTGGGAATGCCTCTGTGTTCCCCCTGATAAGCTGAAGAAGGTTGCTGGGGAGAGGGAGGTCTGGGCTTCTCTGCTTGGGCTGCTGCCCCGGCGACCCGGTGCTGGATAAGCAGAAGAAAATGGATGGATGGATGGATGGATGGATTTAACATTTTTCTTCAACAGAATTGCAGACAGCACAGATGGTACCTTCCCAAAGAAAAAAGTACTATAGCTTACTATGGTGTATATTAGACTTAATATTTACTATATACAAAAATGGATTTCTAAACATTTCAGATCAGAAGAAAAACTTTGGTTGTAAGATTCAGATAATTATTTATTAAAAGTTTGACATTTTAAATGAAATAACAAAGAAAATTATTTCTTTGTGCCCCCCTTTCCCTGTTAATGGCTTACCTGGCCCCCTGGCAAAACTTTGCTAGATCCGCCCCTGCACAGTTACCAGCTGTCAGCTAAATAGAAAAGGACCCTGGTGTTATTTGTCTCTCAGAAACAGTTCATAACTTCCCTTCAACTCATTCATGTCACCTAAAAGGTAAACCTGTGTCTCCATCACCTGTTCAGCTCTGATGATTCAGTAAGAACATCTCCTGGTTTCATCTTCATGTTTCCCTCTCACCACATATCCAAACAGCTTTTATGGCTGTGGCTCCAACAAACATCAGCTGATACTAGGAAGTAATATTAAATCAATTCTAACAACAGCTTATCAAGCTGGTTTCCTCTTCCTGGTGCAAACCGGGCAATAAACAAAAAAGAGAGAAAAGCCAATCAGCTGACCATTGATCAGTCTCCACGTAGCAAATGCTCCTCCAGACCACCGACAGGTTGCGCACCTTACAGCCACTCTATCGGATTGCCTGGTAACACCTCAATTATTCTTTGGACAAGGTGGAGGTTGTAGACTTTCCTGCTTAGGCTGGGGCCCCTGCAACCTGACTTTAAATAGTAAGTGCGCATGCGCCAACTAGCATGCTGCCTGCTGTAACCATAATTTCCTTCGGGATTAATAAAGTATATCTCATCTCATCTCATCATCTCATAGGTGCAAGAGAATGGATCAATCTTAATTTATTCGTATTTTGGGTTTTTTTAAATATCCAAACTTTCTACCATAACATCAACTGAAACAAATTGGTCAGGGGTTCATATACCAACAAGACAATGACCCCTAGCGTGCTTCAACTGGAATCTGGAATACTGGAACTGATGGACTGGGCGAGTCCAAATGGAAACTCTTTGGAACTCAATAACAAAAGAGACTGGTGAAAAGTGTAGAAAATCAATCCCAGCGAGAATACTGTTAGCTGAAAGCTGTTATCAGGTCATCTACTAGAGCAGGCCATCTACTAATCAGAAGGTTAGTGGTTCGAACCCTAACTACTCCAGTCTGCTTGGGCAAAATACTAACTCCAAGTTGTAAATATTTGAAAAAAGAGCTTGTGTGAATGAGTACTTTCAAAGATGAATCTTTCCCAAAGATGTTTTCTGCAATTTTAGTAGTTCTAATGACATGGATTTGTGTTTCGGGGGGTGTTCTTTCACATAAATTTGATTTAATTTCTTGCTCTACAATTGGGCTGCAACATCATCATGATATCATGACTTTGACTGACTGCTGCAGTCACAGAGAAACTTGCATATATTTGTTTGGGAACAGCAGATAGAGCAGGAACATAGAGGAGATCCAGCTTTGACAAAACGTCAAAGGGATTAATCATCCATGTAACTGGTGTCATTATATAGGATATATTAAGTCATTCGGAGTCAGTCATGTCAGAGTAATCAAAGAGGGTAATAAACATATTTTGAATATATAACTTTCTGCAGAACGGAATATAACATTTTTTAAAAAGTTTGCATGCCGGTCTGTCCATCTTATGAGGGGAGCCTATGGTTGAGGTCTGAAGAAGAGTTCCCTCAGAGGGAGTTGATGGTACGTATTATGAGCCCTCCTTGATCCCTGCGATGATCTTCAGTCTTCCAGAGTTTTCTGAAATGTCGTCTCTCAGTGAGTCAACAGAACATCTCACACGGGACAGCTCTGCACCCAGGAAACACAGCTGGGTCCTGGTGATTTCCCTCATTAGTTTTTCTCCAAGATAAATGTTAATAATAATGTGGACTCTTGATCCTGTTATTAAGCTAATAGAAAAAATTAGTATGAAACCTCCTGCGGCCATGTTTTTCTAGCATTTTATTTAAAGTTTCCATGCTACAAGGCTGTAGAGTGCTCTGTGAGTGTAATGGATCTAAAACTGTTCAAGTTTTATATCATCATGAGGCTTATGTCTCAAATCTCAAAGGAAAACAATTAATTTCCAGATAATTCTGCTATTAACCGTAACTCTGGGCATCTGTGGAGTGTGCAGTTTTTATCATCTCTGTCTAAAATAGGATAACAAAAACTAAGGTTGCCTGATTATTCAAAAATATTGACATGCTAATGGCTGATCTAGCTAAAAAAATAACAACAGGAACTACAGAGTGAGTTTAGACATTGTAGAACTATTAACATATTAAGATGTATGTCTTTTTAATTATAGTGACGTGCCTTCACTTACCATAATTTACCGATCTGTCCGTCGTGGGAACCCCTTTAGCAGATATCTTCAAAACTGGAACAGCCGGGCTACGTAAAAAGTGCGGGGGGCATGTTCATTGGGTGTGTAGGCGGGGGTTTGAAAACGCAAATCCACCTCCAACCCCACACTGCGCGGACTCTGTCTCCAAAAGTGCAACAAGGCAGCCCCAAAAACACATGTATACTTATCTTTAGTGTGGTTTTTATTCAAGCTGTGAAGCACTTCAAAACTCTAGTTTGAAAAGTGGTATACAAATAAGGTTATTAAAGTTATTATTAAAACAATAGCCAATTGGTCATATTTTCTTTAGCATTTTATTTTTTCCTAACATTTCCAACTTGCAGTCTCTAAATGAAATCAAGATGCTGTTAGAGGGCAAGTCATACAGCAACTTTTCAACAGTGACCTAGGTGGAACCCTATGTGACCACATAATAATAAAGTATTCTGATGCTGATAATGTGAGATGACTGGATATGTAGATGGGTTGACTGTTTGGTAGAAGAATAATGAGGTCATGTGCAGTTCAGGTTGTACAGTTGAAACGGAAAGTTCAGGAGCTTTTGGTCTGGCTAAGAGCCTGTCAGTAATTCCTTTATTCCAGGTATCATTTAACAACTTAACTGAGCATTTGAAGTAGATCACAAATGTTTTCTTACAAAGGAGGTTCATATGTGCATCACTGTCATCTATGCAATATACCGTGGTGTCCTGATCTGATAGTAAGTACAGTAGTCCTATAGTACCTGATTGCTTTAGCTATTATGCTAAAACCCTATGTATTTTACTGTGTGACTGTATTCTTTCACATTAATCTGTTAGCATGTCTTAACTGCATTTGCCCAGTTGCACTGAGGCAGCTTTTTTTCTCCTATGGAAGTGGACATGTTCATTAAATCAATGATATTCGGTTTGACACACACACACATACACACACAGACAAATGAAGAAAAACAAACAAACTAGAAAACGTTAGCGTTTTACATTTTTCTTAAGGAAGCTCTCCCTATGGCAGTGCCATCCTCACCAGTCTAATATTTCTTTCTTTTTTTGACTGTGTCATTCCTGCTTCGTCTTCTCTTTGTCTCTATGGCACCGCCAAGTGCTGAGAAAGAGAAGGGTATCTCCGACTGTAAAGTGCTCTTCCATTCCTTGCTTAAAGCACCCTGCAGTAGCAGCATGGTAATTCTGCTCCTCTATCTTTCCTCTGCATCATGTTTACCTAGCAACAAGCATCACCCGCGGCTGGCCATCCCATTGGTCATTTGAAAACGCACCGGGGACCAATAGCAGGGCTGTTGCCATGGTACAGTGTATAGTTGCCGGGTGGAATTTTGCTGCAAGGCACGTGAGACTCAAAGTCTGCTTGCCTCCGTGCACTGCTGCTGTAATCTCCGCTGTCTGGTCGTTAGTACAGCTGAACGTGATTTAGTGGAAGACAGTAAGTCCATGAAGGGAAATACTAAAGTTTATTCACATATTCGGCAATATAGCCACAGCGGTACAGAAATAAAAAAAAAAACACACGTACACATAAAGAACAGTTAAGCAGGAAATGAACGCACATAATTATAGTGTGCTTGAGCTGGATTTTAGTTTTAGAATTCAATATTTTACATCAAAGTCAAAATCAAAAATACTAAGAGAGGAAATTGTACCAGGTTACTACATGATAAATTTTAACCTGCTGTTCATCAAGTACCAGTTAAAATCAAGCACAAGAAATGTGAAGGCATACATTCTGAAAAAGCCAAACTTTTTTGAAAACTCCTCATCTGTGTTCAAAACTCCCTGTGCAAAGGCATTTAAACAAAAGTAGTGCTTAATATACACCAATATGCATGTAGTTCTCACGAGTAATTAAAGTCCTGTGTGTACAGTACTGTGCAAAAGTCATGAGTCACCCCACGTTTCTTCATATTTTGTTAGAAAAAAAAGGGAAATAAGTGTGGCAATTGATTGATTCAATTCAATTCAATTTTATTTATATAGCGCCAAATCACAACAAGAGTCGCCTCTAGGCGATTACTGCACTTACATGAAAATATAGTTTGTACATGGCAA
The DNA here is from genome assembly GCA_015108515.1 of Hemichromis elongatus. Classification (NCBI taxonomy): domain Eukaryota; kingdom Metazoa; phylum Chordata; class Actinopteri; order Cichliformes; family Cichlidae; genus Hemichromis; species Hemichromis elongatus. Next base: position 87,687 of record VUQR01016828.1, read on the forward strand.
AAACAGTCTGTACAGTTTTAACTAGCCTGAAACTATTTTAATGATGAGGTCTGAGGGAAGCCAATCTATGACTGGTAGTGTTTCATTGTCATTGTTATTATGTTCTTACTCCAATGGCAGTGTGTTTTGGATCATTGTCATGCTGAAAAACAAAACCAATCAGATCCTTTCCAGACTGAATCTGAATGCTTTTCTACATTTATAATATCATCAATTTTGGAAGGATTTACAAAACCACTGAGTGACATGCAGAGTACTGCAGATTCATTTTTGGACCTCTTCCTTGACCTCCTCATATATTCTGATCTCAATTTGAACCGATTATTACATTTGGATTCACCACTCCATCAGACCTGTTCCACTGATTTTTCAGTCCAGTTCTTGTGTTATTTGGCATACCTCAGTCTTTTCTTACTGTTTCTCTTCCTTAAAAATGGCTTCTTGACAAAAACTTTTCTCCTGATACCATTTCAGATGAGGCTTCAGTGAATAATAGATGTATCTCTCAGTCATGTGTCATGTCTTTACTTGATTCCTTCTTTTTTTAGACCTGTTATTTCTTCTTTTTTCCTTCCCTTGTCCACCTTCAGTTTTTTAAGGACACAAAGCTAAAATTCTCCTGCGATATGCTAGTTTTCAGCTAGGGCTGGGCGATATGGCCTAAAACCCATATCGCGGTATAATTTGAAGCATGTGCTGTAACGATATAAATCAGGATATATTATTTTCTTCTGTATACCATATTTTCCACACTATAAGGCAAACGTAAAATCCTTTCATTTTCTAAAAAATCTACAGTGCGCCTTATGTATGAATTCTGGTCGTGCTTACTGACCTCAAACTGATTTTATGTTGTACACGGTGCACAAGCTGCTGGTGCGGCTAGCTGGTAGATAATGATGTGCTACATGATTGCTAGCGACACAGCTATGTTAGCATAACATAAACAGTGAAGCTGGAGGATGAACGCTAACTTTTTTCTACTGGGTCAAAGTTAACGTGAGGGTTCCTGATGGTTAGGGACAAATGCAATCACATGGCAGGATGCTGTAAATGGACCAAACTTCAGTCAGGAGAACAACATTAATATACTGCAACAACATGGGAATAGAGCTGCCAGAGAATTCAACATTAATGAATCAATGATACAGAAGTGAAGGAAGCACAGTTTTTGTCTTTCCTCATATTTCAAAACATCCTTTGTCTCTTTGCTATTACTCTCGCTTGGCATAATGTGCAAATGATGCGATACTTTCAACCAAAACACACACAGCTTGATGACACCATCAACATGCGCTGTTGCCATAAAGCGGTATAGTTAAAATCTCTACCATTGGCCAAATTCATATCGTTTCTACCGTAGCCCTACCTGTCATGTTGTGCTGCTACCATTTGTTTTGAAGACAAACCTGCATAATCAGTACAAAACTCAGAGATTTACATATTATACGGAAACAGAATACAGATTTACAGCATCCTGCCATGTGATTGCATTTGTCCCTAACCATCAGGAACCCTTCTGTTAATTTTTATTGAGTGGAAAAAGGTTAGCATTTATCCTCCAGCTTCACTGTGGTTATATTATGCTAACATAGCTGTGTTACTAGCAGTCACGTAGCACATCATTATATACCAGCTAGTCCAACTTCAGTAACCCTACAAACATCACTGCTGTTTAGTTTTCTGTCTTCATTTATGTTGGAAGAGATGGCAGAGCTGTACGTTTGAATGTTTTCAGAAATCTCAGTTAGAACATGGGATATCATGTTTCCTGCTAACTTCTAACTCAGTTAAATTTAATAAATTCTGTTTTCATGGATGTCTGGATGTTAAACTTAATTGTTACACCTGGTAAAGCAGCAACGCCGATTATTTTATTAAAGATGAAATAATTTAGACAGTTTTTAACTCTCAGTGATGCTGCAGTGTTTGTCTGACTTTGGGACCTGAAAAAGACGGAG
>VUQR01016829.1:0-13417 GCA_015108515.1 Hemichromis elongatus
CATCTCCTTCCTTCCTCCTCCTCCTCGGACCACTCTCAGCATCGACCAAGTGTGTTTGCTTTTGGAACTGTGTCTGCATTTTACATACAAGGGTCTAACCCATCTACTGGAGCATAAACTGGGTGTCATCAGGACGCTACAACACAGAGCCAACACCATCCGCACAGACACAGCGGCCATTGAAGAAGAAGAACATCACATCCAGAAGGCCCTGAGTACATGTGGTTATCCCAGCTGGACATTTGCCAAGCCGGGAAGGCGCCTAAAGATGTACAAATGTACTGTTTATAAGGTTGGGGAAACCTGCAGTCAGCTGAGACTGAACAAGTCACCTGGATGAGGGACGAAACATCCAGTTGAACAGAATCAACTTTTGGAGATTTACTTTCCTGGATGATTGACAGTGCATCAAGATGTCTCCTCAAGCAGCTTTCACTGACATTGATCACTTAAAATGTTTAGAACAAAGACCCACAAACATGTGGCTCTTTGTGTGTGTCACAAACACACACACTGTTGTGCAAGTGAATGCTCCTCCACACTGATCCGGATACACAAGACATTACCACCAGCTTAGAGGCATTTCTACTCATGGCTGCATCGTCCACATCACAGGCGGGCGATGTCATTCCCATCATCTGTCAGCCGGCATGTGGTCAGGATTTCATCAGGGTCCTGTCCGGGATCAGGCTGTATCTGCTGAAAAAAGTTCTCTAAAGCACAACTACCTCCGTCCCTGCTTTGTAAAACTGTGTGTTTAAAAAAATACAATCATTTGTTAATCATTTAGACGACATCGTTATTGAAATCTCATTTTATCTTCATTGAACTTTTAACCAGATAAGATGGTCTAATTTTTGGACTTCACTTCAAATCTTGTTTTCAGTGTTCTTGAGCCCGTAAAGTGACTTATCCCACAGTCTCCAGCGGTTTTCTGTCTTATTTAGGATTCACAGTCCCAAAATTGAAGGTAGCTTGACACTCAGATTCACATGGTGTCCATCATCTGGCCCAGGAACTGAGGAGCAGAACACGGACTCAACGCCCCCAGACTGGGGTCTCTGCCAGATGTTCTTAGCACATCCCATCTATACAGTCAGGCACACCAGGCCTCTCCAGCATCCTCACTCACCACCAGGTTGTGATCAGTAGACAGATACACTTTGCCAAGTGGTACCAAGTACCCTAGGAATAACCCTTACCTGTTAGGGACAAACTGCATAGCAGTCCAATAACAGCACTCCTTGGGTTCAGATCGGGTCGGTCATTCCTCTCAGCCACACTTTTTAGCCCCGGATGAGAGCGCTCTAGCATCCAATCCAAAGACTCAACGAAGGCCAGGTCCTCTGAACTGTCATTAAGCACACAGCCCACCACGCCCCCTTTCCAGGAGACTGGCTCCAGAACCCAGTGTTTGCATTGAGGTGCATCCCACTATATACACGCACACACTGGCTCATCCTCCGTCCTCACCAGAGAGATGAGATTCGAATGATGATATTGTGAACCATATTTTATGTACTCTGGAAATGCAACCCTAAGATTTTGATAACTCAGTATGTCAAAATCTGTGGCTTTAGGAAATGACCTTCCTGCTCATTTGTTTCCAGGTATTCCTCAGCTGGTGCTCCTCACTAAAGCAGATGAAGCCTGCCCACTGGTGAAAGAGGATGTGAGAAACATTTACAAGAGTGGCTACATTAAGGACATGGTGAGGATGGTTATACAGGGAAACAAGTTTTTTAGTAAATCCAAATAGATTTGGACCAGACAGGATGACCCTTTTCTTGCCTGTTGTGATACAGATGGAGGAGGCCGGCTCCCGGCTCGGCGTGCCGTTGTCCTGCATCGTTCCGGTAAGGAACTACAGCGAGGAGTTGGAGGTGGACTCTGACTGTGACATCTTGTTGCTCAGCGCCGTCGTTCAGATGCTTCGCTTTGTTGATAATTACTTTGATGAGCTCAGTGAGCGAATGAGCAACATGCAAACCAAAGAGTAAGAAGAATTTAAAATGGTTCATTTTCCTCCAGGTGATCCTGCACAGTGCTAGTTTACTGTGTTACCATGGTTACCGGGAAGGCAGGAAAGCTTTTCCCTTTTTATGTTAATGGTTTTTTTTTTCTTAAAGCAATCATTTTGATTAAAACTGACATAAAAAAACATCAAACGACTATTTATTCAAATACCTAGATCTCTTATATCAGCTGAACATAAACCAATCAACCACCAGATTCCATTAAATAAATGTAAAATTTACAAAACAATAACATTAAGGATGTCGTTTACAATATGAATTTTTTACCATACATGTGTTTGGAGAAAGAAAACGTTGCTTTGCTTATTTATTGGGCTCATTTGTGAGAAACTGACAGATTTGACTAAAATCTAAAATGTTATTTTGAGATTCTCCGGGGGGAGAAAATAACATTATTACACCTTTAAAACACACGTTATCACGACGGTGGTGCTTTGACTCGTACATTTGGTTTTGGTGTTAACATACACAGTTTCAGTTTTTGCCTGCTACACTATACAGACACACACGTTGGACCAAAGCTCTTAATCTTTGGATTCATGCGTCTAGTCGTGCAGTCTGCCTCCACGAACAGTTATGGAGTCTATCGAGCTCAAGCTTGATGCTGTGTCTGCGTGTCACATTTCACACTTTAATGTGTAATAATTAAATATTTTTGTGGTATTTAATTTCTTGTTTGCAAAAATGATACCAAATCTTTGTCCACAGACCTGCAGTAAAGTTTCTGATCCTGATGTTTGTTGCTTCTTGTTGTTTTTTGTTCTTTTGTCTTTTGGTCAAATTTTGACGTTTTACCGTAAAGCACAAAATTACTGTAAGTCAAACACAAAGTCCAGTCTGCCCTAAACGTCCTGACTGATGAGAGTCCAGAACATGTGCCTGGACAGTTAGAGCACCACCTATTGGTGCTTTTGATGTACTCCTCCAGTTGACTGCATCAACTGAGTTTTTATTCACCGGCCTATTATTATTATTATTTATTAATATTATTATTATTAATTAATAATTATTAATTATTATTATTATTACTATTATTACAGCACCCTGGTGCCAATGCAACAAAAGTTTTTGCTTTGGGCCTCGAAAAGCTTAGAAAGCAGTGAAACTTACACTTCTCAAATGTGATGAATGCTGTCATATATATATGCGCAATTGTTAAGTCACACTCATAGTGCCACCTAGTGGCAACAGGAGTTGAGCAGTAGGTCACAATCATCACCTGATGAAATATTAATGTGGGGGTCCACCTGACGGGCACAGGGCGTAGCGAGGGCCGTGTCGTCGCTCTCACAGCCTTCATTATTGGTATTTTGAGGATTCGTGTTTTGCTTTGTTTTGTTTTTCCATTTCTGGTGATCGTTGTTTCCGACTTCTGTTCCTACTTCATGGTTATTCAAGTGATTTAGTTTTTAAGTTTTGCATTTCTGTGCCTTGATTTTTATTCGAGTACATGTCCAGTTTGTCCCTCTGTTCCTGACGTCTTTCTGCGAGTGCCTGAGACCAAGTCTTCTCGTCTCTGTGGTTAGAACAGATCTTTGTACTTTCTGCTTGACTTTGAAAATTTAGATCCGTCACTGTTTTACATGGTTTGGTCCCCGTTTTTATGTTCTTTTTTTAATGGTTTTATTCAGTGAAGTCATTCATTTTTCTCCTCGTTTTGGTTCTTTGTTCATTATGTTCCTGGTTTGGGTTTCTCCTGTAAACCTTTGGATTTTTGTCGTTGAGCATTCTGACTCCGAGTCACAGTTTCCTCTGAACGCTGTACCGATCACACACCGAGGCTCCTTTGAGTTTAACTACTGAGTCATTTCAGTTTCAGGTTTATGTTTTATGACTGATACTTTTTGTACTTTTGCTCATTAAGATGTAACTACAGTGAATATTTTCAGCTTTAATCATTGCTATAGACTTAAAAGGACAAAGTTACATAACTTTAAATCTCAGGATTGTTTGAATACTTAAATAAATCAATGACTGTGTGAAGTTTCAAACCCACTGCATCAAACGTTATATTTGGCCTTTAGATGTTCTCCGCTCGTCTAATCTGAGCATGACCAGCTGGTTTTGCCATACTGTAAACTCTGTTCATCCACTGCTCTTGATGTTTTTCTAAATCATGGAAATAATTCTGTCATCAAACCCACTTTTTGCCTCGGGGTCTTTTTGGGTCTCATAAAACAAAAAGCAGTGAAAGACACCAAACAGGCTCAAAACGTGGAAAAACTCCAGATGTTTTGTCTGTCTGTCATTAAATAACAACCATAAAAATGACTCAAACAGCAGATTAGAGTTTTGTAAAATTCCTTAAATTTAAGCTGAAAGTCTGCTTTGATGATTTAAACTCCACTGAGGTGAAATCTGAGTCATTGTCTGAACACTGTTTGAAAAAGTGACCCAGAACACAGAAGCAGTTACTCCGATGACTTTGGAACAATATGAAGTTTTGTGAGTCTACGTTATTTATAATGGGAGAACGTTGCACATCTGTATTTACCACACGTGTGTGTACCTGGTGTCAGTATTCTCCTTTTCTAAAAAGAAAATCTCCAAGTGCACAAATAAAGAGAAAAACTGAAATTTATTAATGCAGCTCAGACAGTTACTGTACAGCAAACAGCGCTGGAGTCCGTCCCAGCGTAACAGGACTGGTGTTACAACCAGCCGTAAACTACACAACACACTCACCGCCGGCTTGTGCAACGTTCAAATGAACCGAGAGTTCAGAGGAGAGAAACTGCCAGCTGTCCTCTCAGCATCAATAACCATCAGCTACAAAGTAACGTTCAAACAAACACGTGTTGAAATAGTGTTTAAAATATCAGTGTTGCGTTAGTGCACATAATAGACAGGAGCTCTCTCCGACATTGAGCCGATTTGTACAACAAGAATGACGCAGTGAAAGAGGAATGTCCTGGAAATGCAAAACACCTGGAACTCAGTGGCGATCAGTCGGCTTCTGTTTTCTCCCGTTTCGTCATATTGAAGCTTTTCCTCCAGCTGAAACACCAACTAGCCCACCGGCGAGAGGGCGGTCCTCGCTTCACGAGGCTTCTGGAGAAAATGTGTGAAATGCGCAGCTGAAAATGATGGTCGGAAAAAACTCAAAGACGTGGTTGTTCAGCGATACGGGCGGAGATCGTTAGGACGACGGCGGGAAAGGAGCAGAGGAGAGGCTCTTATGGCACAGCTGACGCTCTCCGACAGTTCAAACAGTCGATCGCTTCAGTCATTAACAGAAAAGGCAGCCACGTGAACGAGGAACATCCACTTCAATAACAGTGCAGAACACACATACATTCACACGCACACATAAAGTAGACGTGGGATTGGTCCGAGTCCAAAGGCTGATGTTAGTGTCAGCCAATGAGGAGAGTGAAGCAGGGAAGTTGGCACTACACTGCAGCTTGTCCCCGTCAAACAAGCAAACGCAAAACTGAACATTTTGTTTTGGCTAATTACCGCTTTACAACAAAGAAAGTCCGAATTTGTCATTTACGGCAACTCTTATGAAATCTGTCCTTTGAGATCCATAAAGCAGCTTGTTTGAATTTGGCGCCATCTGCTGGTCATCTTAGACCCACGTGACTGAACGGTAAAACCTGCTGGGCTCATCTTCCCAGTGTTACCAGTGAGCATCAGAGGCAGCAGTCATTAATGGACTAAGGGCTCATCGCCGTGTGTCAACACGAAATAAAGGTTCCAACAACAAAGCACAAGGAGGGCGTTGGCACCTTGGTGCAATTGGTCTATTTAACAGTAGTGGAGCAATACTGCAATACGTTTGCATTAATCCTACTTATTAACGTTTGAGATGATAGATGTTCACTAAGAAGAATACCGTCTGTGAAACCTCCAACTAAAAACGAGGAGATCAACAAAGCTAAAAACACGTAACCGAGGTCATGACTAACACGTCGAAACACGACGTCGTACGATCAGGTTTGTATTCATCTAAACTTTGTACCACGAAACAAGAAAGACTCTCGATTTAGAAATTTAAAAAAACAACAAAAGATCAAGAAAAACCCGGTGACTATAAAAACATCAGAGTTGGAGGGAGAACAGACAACGGTCGGCTGTCACTTTGGCTCTCCAGCGTTTGGACTCCACCACATGGACCACACACTGTGCTTACCTCAACATCTAAAGAGATCACATTCAATTTCCAAAGAGTAGAAAAGAAATTTAAGAAGGTTTCCTCGCGTGTTTGTTCTGTACAAGATTATTAAAAAAAATTACTAATCAGTTATACATATTTATAAGACAACATTGTTTACGTTACATTAATATAAAGAAATGCCGACTCGGTATTATTCTCATTTCGGACTCTGTATGCAGTATTCCTTTCTCAGAGTGCGTGTGGGCTATTTCTGCGCTGGTTTTGAACTCACGTTTACTTTCCAGCTACCAGAAAACTTCATTTTCACTGAGGAAAATGACTACGCTGCTGCAATAGCAACATCTGGCCACAAGGTGGAGCGAAGAGATCAAACCAGGTTCCAGCAGTGACCGCTGAACTTGTGGAGATGTGTCGCTCCGTCGGCTCTGATCCTGTGAAGTGGAGAAGGTAAATATTTCCCTCAAATTCAGGCAGAAGGTCCATTCAGCCCCCCCGCCGGGTTCTTCCCACAGTTTTTGGCTATTTGATGTCCAGGAAGCCCGGAAGCTCCGCGCTTCCGCTCAACTGGAAAAGGAATACTGCATGTTTGCGCTTCTTTAACTTGTGTTCCTCAGCTCTAGTGTGCATCCTGCAGGGGCGAGGGAGGGCGAGGGAGGGCGATCTAGGCCGTGCCTTCCTTGGGAGAGGATGGGGTCTGGGACGTGGAGCTGGAGGACGAGGACGCAGAGCTCTTCAGCGACCCCAGAGTCTTGCTGAACCAAGAGTTCTTATTGGCTTGAATCTCAGTCATCAGGACTCCCCGCTGATGCTCGAGCTCCTGCGGAGCCACAGAAGGAACAGGATTCAGTAATGAAGCAGAGCACCGAGTACAAGCAAGTCTGTCACTGCGCTGCGTTTTAATACTCTACAACTCTTCACTCCTAACAAAGGGTCTCGTGGTGGTCTGCAGAGGGCCCCAGCTTCTGTATGAGCTGGATCGACTATATTGGGCTTTTTTTATTACGCTTACAGTCTTTATTTGTCACAGTAGTTGAATTTGAAGTTGAATTACACACGGTAAATTTCATGCTGCTGCTGTTCAGCGTTCTGTGCACGTGAGCCAACGGCCAATCAGATCACCAGCAACATTTCTGGTGGATTACGTGCTTGGCGCGCCTCCCTGAATACACTAGATGGCGTTAACATTGATGTCACAGTGGCGCTGCGTTGCTCACCTGAATGCGGCACTTTGCCTCCACCAGCTGTAGTTTGGTCTGAGCCAGCTCCAGCTCCAGCTGTCTCAGCTGCTCCTTCAGTCCGTCCTTCTCCTCATCGTGTGGCTCCGAACACGTCTTGTCACGGCCAGGAGACGAAGTGTGGAGGGACCCCAGTGTGCCAAACAGGTCCCTGCAGTGCTGACAGCCCATCACTTTGTGCTGCATGGAGGGTCAAACCACAGATTCACTACAACAACTTTAAAATCATGTTTTTTTAAAAACAGAAAAAAAATGTTTTTATGACAAAAATGATTCATAAATGTCGAGAAAGGGAAAAAGTTGGACAATGCTTTAAAAATAACGGTGGAGGAACATCTCACAGCAGCGGGCTGGAGGGGTTCATGAAGTCAATACTCGACGCCTGATCTTCAGGCAGCGCTGCAGACACTGCTCCGCACTGCAACGGTGCACAGCTGTCAGCGAGCTCTGCTGCTTTAAAATTCACTCTTTATTATTTGTGACCTCAGTCGTGAGGTTTGCACTGAAAACTGTGAAATGAATCAGTTTTTTTTTATGTCCTCTGGTTTGTTACAACAGTGTAATCTAACTAAATCACAAGCTGAAGTTTGACACCAACTCTGAAGCAAGCGGTTTTCCTGTTTCGATGGTTTCTGGCTGCTTTATGTCCCCGTACAACATCCCGATTGCCACCATGTGATGCTGCATCGTAGAGTCTTTTACCCAGGCCCGAGGCGGTCCTCTGCCACACCCACAAAGAGCAGCACTTTGTGCAGTCAGGTCCTTAGTGGGTGTGATACTGCACAAACCTGAACTTGCCTCAGAGTGCCCAAAGCTCTCTTGTTCTCTCATGCAACCGGGGTTTTCCTTGGAGACTTGCCGTCTCCTAATTTGCATGTGAAGCACACTTTGCATTAAAAGGATGGTCTCACCCTGACGATGTCCAGCTCCTCTTTGGTTGCCGCCTGCTGTTTTTCTAGCCTGGTGCTGAGCTGGGAGCAGATCTGAAACACAGAGAGGACACTTGGTTATATAAGAGACGACACGCTCGCGTTGGTTGTTTTTTAAATCCTGAGATAAAAAAAGAACAAGAAGAAATCTCGCACTTGTAATTTGTACTGTAGCTCAATACAAGTGCCCATCAGGTAGTACTGCTTCCACTGTTACTACTAACTACTATTTTGTGATCACTTATTAAAACAGTAGAAAATAAACCAACGTTACGAATAGCAAATGTAGGTTAACACATGTGTCCAGTTCAAAGACAGTTATTGGACTGGTTTCTCCCAGCAGACCTGTTTGTATTCAGCTATGATCGCTGTGGTTTTCTTGATTTCCAGCTCCGCTTTTTCCAGCTCCCTCCTGAACACCTCCTTCAGCTGGGAGAGAAAGAACAACATGTGAAAAATTTTTTAAACAACAAAGTAACGACAAAGATGTGCTGAACTGGACAGCTGAGGTGTTTTCACACAGTAACTTTAGCTGTATTTGCTATTTTAGAGCCATCGAACCATCGACTGCTGACCTATATAAGATCTCTCATCGCTACCAAACTGGGAATTTTTATTTATTGCTGATGTGTAACTGGTTACCAGTTACACAATGCTCAAGACAGAAAATACAAAGAAAACAGGCCCTACATCAATGTGTGAGCTGGGGCCCCCTGGTGGGCTGCACAGGTACTGCAAGTGCACCACAGTAATAACAGAAATTCTGTTCAGAGTATTTATATAAACTTATTTATATGAACAGTGAATATTATGATGGTGATGTTACTTAAATGTAGTGCTCTGTACTGCCGTTTGTGTCCCAGGGACAGTCTGGTAACACAACACGTGTCTTTAATCCAACCCAGGTCATTTACATGTCTTGAAGTTCTCCAGAGGCCTGCTAATGAACTAATCATTGAATTCGGGTGTGATGACAGGACAGCGGCCCTGAGGCCTGGAGTTCCCCACCCTTGGCTTAGATGGGATTTCTGGGTTCATTGGGCCGCAGCACTCTTGACTCTGGGAATGGCCCATTTATATTGTTGGTAAAGGGCCGGCACTATTTGATCACAGTGCACAGCTTACTCAGGCGTCACATATCATGTGCTGTACAGCTGTTAACAGTCGGTCACTCGTGCTGTCTTCTGGTCATCGATGATGATCGCAGCAGATGTTACCTGAGCCGTCTCCTCCTCGTGTCGTTTCTTCTCCTCCTCCGTCTCCACCAGACGCTGCTTGGTCGTCAACAACTCTTTGTTCAGAACATCGGCCTTGTCTTCTGCCTGAGTGCGCGCGCACACACACACACACACACGGTGTAATAAACAGCATTGACACGAGCAGCAGGCTACACAAACATTCACTCCCCTCATTAATCTGGTCACTTGGTCGTTTTCGCACGGTGCAGGTCATCTGTACAGTGACGTGCTACGTGAGGCTGCGCGTGAGCCGTGAAGCTCATTCACCAGACCAGGAGGTACGGGTGCAGGTCAAGACCGAGCGTTTGCATTCACATGTACACGTGTGCTTGTTTGTGTACTACATGAAAATGTCCACATGTGTAAACACGGCTCTACTTTCAGCTTCTTGGGGATTTTGTAGACTTTTATTTACCTGGTCAAGGTCATTGCGAAGGGCGATTTTACTGGTGACCAGCTCGTGCGCCAGGTCATCGTTCTCCTGTTCAAGTCGCATGCTGGCCTCCTGAAGGCGACGGTTCTCCCTCTGCAGACACAAACGCACACAATCGCAGAGCAGGGGTGTCAAACACAAGGCTCGAGGACCAGAACTGACCCAAAAAAATACTCCAGTCTGGCCGCTGAAGGAAAAGTCCACGGAGGGGACAAATGTTTTACTGTATTTCCACATGTTTTACCGCTTTTGCTATATTTATACTACATCAGAGTATTTAAATAGTAGAAAAGCAATATATATATATTTATTTTATTTGGTTTTTAATTTATAAAAAAAATGATAAAAAAAGTAAAAATGAATCCCAAAGACTGACGCTGACGGATTTATAACACATTTTATTTACAGGCGCCCTTAAAGACCCCTGAGGTCACCTTACATTAGTACGACATAATTAAAACATGAGGTAAGAGAAAAACACAAAACAAGTATGAAAGCTAAACAAGGTAAAATAGACAAAGACGGAGTCACGATGAAGCGCAGACAAATGTGAATAGATGGGTTTGAGGATGTGGTGGGAGTCCTGGGGCAGAACGACTAACGGCTCAGTCACGTGGTAGGCAGGTGGGACAGGTGGAAGGAAGCAGGAGGTGAACTGGAGCCGTTTAAGAACGAGTTATTTGTTCAGTGGATCTAATTTCAAACATAATACGAGCAGCTGTTTTTGAACTAACTGGCGTTTATGGAGAGATTCCTGAGGTAGAGCAAAGAGAAGAGAAGTAGTAATCTAAAGGAGATGTGACAAGATCATCAACCAGCCATACATGCCAACCCTGCCTTTCCGGGAGAACCCTAAATGTCAGTGCGCCCCTCCATCATTCGCCATCATTCTCCTGATTTCCACCCGGACAACAAACTTGCTAAATCATCCTCAACTGGGCTGCTGTTTCCAGCCGGACAATAATAACGGTGACTCCTCAAAGCGCGGGAATCAGAACAAAGGAAGAGGAAGCAGAAGAGAAATGACAACGACCAGTAAGAGAAGGAAATATGTGTGCAAGCTCCAACGTGATTGGGAAAAAGAATTAGATGCTCCCGGCTGCGAGGCATCGCACCTTCAATGACCTTCATGTGTAGAGGAGTGTTGTTGTATAGGACGGTGAACCATCACTACCATCTGTAGCGCAGGTACTGGACAGCTGTATAGTTTAACTTATTTTGTCTGATAAATAAACATGTGTATATGTATACAACCCCGCCCCCCCTTTCTGAATGTCTCCCTAATTCTAAGGTCTCAAAGTTAGCGAGTATGGCGTTACTGTCCGGCGTGAGGACGAAGGCAGTTAATATTATAAAGATGGAAATATTAACATGTGCTGTAAAGGAACGATGTCCTGGATGACACCGAGACTCGTAATCTGAGGGGACCAGAGAGAGCATGTCTTTATCACGTAGAAAAACTGACGCACGGTTGGACAAAGGTCGTCTTTCTTACATATGAGGATCTCTCAGTCGTGATGCTATATAAATGGAATTGGATTGGCCCCGCCCTGACACTGTACCTGCTGTAAAGTCTGAGGTTCATCCAGACTTACTGTAAATTTAATGCTCACACAGTTTAAGTCAAACAAAAGCCACGTGTTGTCCTGACAGTCATGGGTGGCCGTGTGTTCTGATCTAACGCAGGCTGAAGTCCTCTCTGCAGACCATGAGCCGAGTCTCATGACTGCAGCTCTGCCTTTAAACAGGCTCACATGATGACGGGGAATGTCGCGGTCGTGAGCGGTCATCTGACCCGCCAGCCCATCGCTTTAATTACACGGCCACACGCGTGTGTGTGAATGGATGATACGACAGCAAACGGTTAATCTGAAAGCTCTAAAAATCACATCCGTTATTTACAAAAAGCAGCAGGAACATCAAAGGCTGTGTTACACACGTGTCATCATTTACATCGATGACACATCTGATAGTTTCAGCGTGGTCATATCAGACTAACACCACAGAAATACACACAGGAAGTGACAAAGACTTAGGACTGGGCATTTTAAAACGACACATCATGAATAGATTGAAATCAGACTTTTTGGGGCAGACGCAGCCTACCGAGCGATTTCAAATCGAGCGTCGCTGCTCCGCTGCCCAGCCCGTCCCTCCCCACCCAAACCTCCCTTACATTTATCTTTTATTTTCAGTACTTATTTAGTTTGTATTGCACACAAAAAAGTAGATCTGCTTGGACACAAAGAAGCCAGCCAACGTACACTTAAACTGGGACGTGAACCCTTATAGAAACATCAAAAGAAGGAATTATTTATGTGTGTTTAAGTCAAACTGTTGGTCCTGTTAAATTTTACAAGCACTTGTGGGTTTTTGTGTTGTTGTTGTGGAAGTGAACGTCTTTCTGCCGTTTACAGAGACGCTGCCTCTGGTTCAACATCTTATCAGTGATAAACTCTTCCTTCCGCTCGTCTAAAAGCAGCAGCGCCATCGTGGCACTGTGGCCTTGAACGAGGCAGATGGAGTTTGGGGGTGAAAGCTGTCATGGCTGTTTGTGTCTTGTGATTAGATCAAATGCTGCTTCAGCGTGCCGGCTCACTCAGCTTTACTGCTTCAGGCGCTGCAGTAAAGTAACGTAGCCGGTACTTAGTTTTTAGTGCCAGTACTGTACTCGTCTCTTAGCATTTCATCTTTAACGACATACTGTGTACATTTATGTATTACAGTTTACTGACTAAAGAAATAATGCCTGATGTGCTGAACTGAGCCAAGGCAGGTTTACTACTACTACTACTGATACTACTACTACTGCTGATACTACTACTACTACTGCTGCTGCTACTACTACTGATACTACTACTACTGCTGATACTACTACTACACACTTGTGCATCTCGGTTTTGGCCTAATTGTAGGTAGAAACATTTAGTCCAAGTTGAGGTAGTTCTTCATCATCACATGATGTTTACATGTAACTAAATGCAACTTAGCTCGCCTTACAATACAACTTTATTTATATAGCACATTTAAAAACCAGCGGTATACCAAAGTGCTTCACAATAAAACAACAGGTTAAAACATGAATAATATAAGACCATTAACAAAGTACCGAATATGCTACCAGGTCAATGACACTAAATACACAAGAATAGAAGCGAATAACAAATCAAACTTGCTAAAAAACACACGGGTTTTAAATAGAAAAGATATATAAAAAGATCAAAGATAAAATAGTCCTTAAGTATAAGATACAAGCGTTAACTAACCGGAAAAGAAAGATTGAATAGTTTAGGTGCGAGCCGGGCAAACGCACGGCCCGCTCTGGTCTTACGTCTAGATCTAGGCAGGAGTAACTGGTCAGAGGATCTAAGGGCTCTCCCAGGGGTGTATGGTCTCAGGAGTTCAACAAGGTCGCTAGGTGCTGTA
>VUQR01016831.1:0-17179 GCA_015108515.1 Hemichromis elongatus
GGCCACAGGCAGGAATGATTTCCTGTGTCGTTCAGTGGTGCTTTTCGGTAACCCCAGTCTTCCACTGAACGAGCTCCTGTGGCTGACCAGCATGTCATGGAGTGGGTGGGAGGTGTTATCCAACATTGTCTTTATTTTGGACAACATCCGCCTCTTCGACACGACCTTCAGTGTGTCCAGCTCCATCCCCACAACATTACTGGCCTTACGGATCAGTTTATTAAGTCTGTTGGCATCTGCGACCCTCAGCCTGCTCCCCCAGCATGCAACGGCGTATTATTATTTATTTATTTATTATTATTATTATTATTATTATTATTATTATTATTATTATTATTATTATTATTATTATTATTTATTTATTTATTATTATTGTAACTCTACTGCAGTTTGGCTAGTGTTCCACGATAAAGATCTGTAATATCGGGTATTAGAGAGTCTTTGGTTTGTACTAAAAGACAGACTCAGTTCTCATTTGGAGGTAAACTTCACCAGGGCTGCACTGTATCAGCATGTGGTTCACAAGTAAGGGGGGGTGGAGAAGGAAATTTACTTTGAAGGACTGACGCCATGTCTACCATGGTGCTTGTGCCATACAGATTTATTGTAGTGTAAAGAGAGCTGCATGTGAAAGCAAAGCTGTCAGTTCACTGATCAGTCTGCGTTCCCCCTTCTTATCTATGACCACAAGCTGTGGGTAGTCAACAAAAGGATAAGCTCATGAATACAACCTGGAGAAATGATCTCCTTCTGAAGGGTCTGTGCACACACTAGATGGCTTATAGCAGCACCACTACACAGCTACACATTACAAGTACCCAGTTTTAGGTAGTTTAAGGATTAGGTAATGTGTTTTATGATTGTCACACTGGGAGGAGGTTCCGAGCCCCTGTGGACTTGTAGAGATTATTATGTCTCTTGGCTGGTCTGGGAATGCTTTGGTCCCCCAGAACCACTCTTCCACCACTCAAAGAAAAACTGGAGGGGGTGGCTGGGTAAAGGCAGATCAGAGTACCTCAACTCACATTGAATATATTGGGGTGAATACATTTGTGTTCACTCAGTTTGCCCAAATGTTAAAGTGTAAAGTTAGTCAATTGACTAACTTTGTGAGCCCCAGTTACACAACACTAATGTGGCTAAAAACAACCCCCCCAAAAACACTGATTATTAAGCAACAAGATAAATCGAATCCTACTCTGATTTCAAAAAGTTGATTCTATTTATTTAGATAAACAGAATCAACTTTTTGGGATATCCTTTCCTGGATAATTGAGCATGCATCAAGATATTTGCAACTTTCATTTAACATTTTTTTTTGTTATGTGTATTAAATCATTTTCTGGAAACTGGATCACAAGCCTAACACTGTGCCTTACGCCTAATGTAACAAGAGCCTTACTTTACTTACATATTTTCATCGTGCATATGCATATATTACATTTGGATGTGTGCGTTTGTGTGCTGCTGATCATTCTGAGCTGACCTCAGTTCGTGCTTCCCCCAGCAGAGTTTCTCCTTGGCAAAGCTAGGGCACAGAAAGAAGTGGTGAAAATCAGGAATCTGGGCCTTGGTGCTATATATAACAATTAGATCAGGCAACTTGTAAAACTAGATAATATGACAGTCTTGAGAAAATTGGATTTTGTAGATAATGTAATGATGTACTCATTCAGCTGTTATCTATTGGTGCTGGGCTACATGGGGAGAAACGTGAGCAGCAAAGAGATTGGGACTGTGTATTTCTCCATCACCAGAATTGGGCCTTGCGAGTGAAATAAAAATTGTTACTATTTTGCATATCATGTTAGACAAAAACAATAATTATTAATGGCTTGATAAGCATTTAAAAGGTTTGCTGAATGTTGATTATTTCTAGATTTGTTCATTTTTATTTCAGACATTTTCCAAATTTGGATTAATGGCATTTCATGAAATTTAATCCACTGATGTGATATGAGTACATTATCAGTCCCGACATTATCAGCTGTACTGGGCTCCTGAGCAGTCCGGAAACTTTAGAGCAGTGTAAACTGATCCTCTGCAGACATGATGTTGGTCTGTTTTAGTATCTTTAGTCTAGCCTTCCTGCTTGATGATAGGTTTGGAGAACCAGGGCAATTTTAGCTCCTCATAGTTGGCAAAGTTTGATGATGGCTTGCTGAAAGACTGGCATGGTTTTAAAAAAAAAGAAAGAAAAAAGCTTACGGTCATGTTTAAACTGTGACACATGATTCCAATGGCAAAAGACTCAAGTATGACTCACTAATCTCTGGTCATAATAGGTGAAGTAGGTGTGTGTATATGTGGCCTCGGGGGAAGAGAAGAGAAACTAGAGATTGTTGAGCTGTTGGAGACGTAGGTTTCCCTCTAGTTTTCTCATTCACTTCTTGTTGTCTGCCACTCATTCGCCAAAGCTCCTCAAAACAGTACGTTGGTCTTAACTGCTTTGCTTTAAGGTGCATCTATGTATTAAGTGTAGGTCATCTATGAGCCTGCACATCACACTGCTTATTGTCTCTTTGGACATTCCTTTACTCAGGTAAGCTGAAGACTTTACTTAGCTATGCCAGTGTAGATTTAGTTGAGATAAAGACGTTACAAGCAAAAATGTAACATCTTTTTTCAATGAGGATGATACCCTGTTATTTATTTATTTTTAGAAAATGTTCAAAATAAAATTTAAATTAAATAAAAATAACAAAACTAATATAAGTTATGATAACCATCATGATTTGGTTCATATTTGCAGTCTTTTAAATGATCAGCGATAAATTGTTTGTATTGGTGCGTTGTGGCCTTCATTTCAACATGAAGTTAAAACCTTTGTGTTTGTGTGTTTGCATATGCATTATGCGTGTATTAATTTTAATCTAAAATAACATGTTTAATCATAGTATAGACTAAATTAATGGAATGAGCATTTGCAAAATTAAATCTCAGCAAAGCATTGGGACGCGTGTATTTTAACTCGGACACAAATGCCAAAAATACCTTGCTTTGGGAGTGAAAAAAAACACCTGAACTAGTTGTTACACACTGAAACAACCAGTGTAACAAACCTTGCAGTAAAAAGAATGATTTGTATATTAAAGGACAAACATGAAGCGTTTAAAAAGTTTCTGGAACTTTTTTTTTGTGACGGTTGTGAATCTAATGGAATGTTAACCAGAACACCTGCTTCCTGTAAACTACACTGCTTTAAAAATGTTTTTGCTTTGTTTACTTTACCTTATAATAAATGTATGTTTGCGCATAGCATACACCAATTTATATTGCAGCATTCCCACTGTTAATTATATATTAAAGAAACACAGCCCCTGATACTAATGTCATGTGAACAATGGAGATTAGTCAGAAAGACTAACAAGGCGTGCTCATTATTTTTCTTTCTGTGTATATTTATCTTCATCCACTGTAGACTTTGCTGTTATCTGATCGTAGGGCTGAAACCAATCGTTTGTATTATCTACTTAATAGAAATTAAAAATTTATATCTGTGAAACTGTGTCAGAAAACTGTGAAAGAAGGCGCATTATCCCTGAGTGTCCAAAACAGTTTTTACAATTATGTAAATAGTCAAATACTTGCACAATATTTTGTTTGATAAACGTGTGACTATTCCATCGATTTTATCTGTTTTGATGTTGAGTTTAGACTTATGCAATGTTGAATGGGTTCAGAAACATCACTATATCTGATCTAGAAGTTGGGCACTTTTATTTCCATCATTGTTACACAGAAAATAGTTAAAATATAGAGAATTAAAGTTGCCAAGCTTGAAAAGGATTCGATTTTTGACTGAGGACTTCAATCACAGACAGTTTTTCTAGGCAAGTAAATGTAAAACTGGATCATCTACTATACAGTCCATTCAGGAAAGTCATCCTCATCGAGTCCATTGAAGTGGGATATATTGTTGAACCACCACATTGTATCTTTGGAGGAGAGGTTGTGTCTGCTGGCCGTGACAGGGACAGACGGTGTTGGCATGGCCTGAAAGGAGCCATCCTCCTACCGCATGTGCCAAATGGTGTCAGTCTGCCGCTGGCTTTCACAGCACGTTTCACACTGGAGGTTGTGGGTAAAAGACCAAGAATACATTAGGCAAAGCTGTTGAAGCATATGGCACATTTTGAAATTCACATGGTGCTTTGATTAATTAGAAATTAAGCAGTTTAACTGTTTTCGTCTTATTTTGATCACCATTCAATTTAAACTATTGTTTCTTTTTTAAAAAGTGTTGTTTTTCCTTCATTTTTATTTACCATGGATTTTTTCTTTCTTTCTTGCTTCACTGCTTCATGTGGAGGTGCAATCAAAGGTCACACAAACATCATGAGGCTTCTCTGATGTTACTGTTTCTCCCCAATCAGGAATTTGAACTAGTGACTGGTCTGTTTTTTAGACCTTCAGGCTACTTTGATGCTGTAATCGATACATAATGGTATAGTGCTCCTTCCCCTCAAACCATCTTCTCCTCTTTCTCTCTTTCCCACTCACTCATGTTTGTATTCACTCAGTAAGTCATGTGGTTAGAAACTGTCTCTGAAGCAGACAGCCTGGAATGTGCAGCTGTTTTTCAGTGTTTCGTAAGATATAAATCTCTAAAGAAAGCTTGTTATTCATCATTCACAATGTAGCAAAGATAAATGTCTATACATAAACATTTGTATATATTTTGATGTGCACACAAATGTTTAAAATACTGTTATTTTTTCCATTAAGTTTTTTTCATTAATCAGTTTTTTTAATGTCAATACCGTATATAACAGTAAGAAGGTCACTTAGATCCATAGATTTTTCATTGTTAAATGGCAAGACTGATAGCACTCTCATACAGTATGAGAGCATGCCTGGCAGCGGATTTGTTATTCTCTTATTGAGTAGGATTTGGAACAAAATTTTATGGAAAATGTTAAAAAAAAAATCAGAATCATCTTTATTTGGCTAAGTTTGTTCACACAAACAGGGAATTTGACTCTTGTTCATATAAGAATATATCTGGAATAAAACCAGTTGGAATCCAGTTGGGTTTAGTGGCTGTAGCAAAATAAAAAAATGCATCATAGATAAGTTTTTGCTCTTTGGTGAAGACTGATTGCAAATTGCTGACAGGCTGGTTGCATTTATAAATTAGATGGTAAATATTTGAAAGCCAGTTTGTCTGGGAGTGACTGAAGTTAGTCGAAGTAAGATCACAATTATCTGGCGACAATTTGCCTCCAGCCAGGTGAGCTCGCAGTCAACCTCTGTTCAACTAGTTGGTCACTCCAACTACTCGCGATCGGTTGATAACAGCAAAAAAATTCACCGGGCAAAGACGTTGTCATCCTTTCTATTCTAGTGTGGCTTAGCCCTTATGTTAATGTTTAAAGTTCTGCTTTCAGTTCCTACCACTTCTTTTTCCCACGCAAACCCAACTCTCTCACTGTTTGGTAGCATTATTAAAATCTGCAGAATGTTTATCACTAACTGGCTAAAAGTAGGTGGCAAGGAGTCCACACAAGAGGTTTAATTGAAGATAATTTAATAAACATATCATCTGAGCCAACTTGTTTCGCCTGCGAGGTCCAGATGAGTGCATTAGCTGATTGCCCTGGCATATCAGCCATTTATCAGTAGAAGTACTCACCCCATCCCATCTCAACCCACACCCCCCACCTCTTAATAATCAAGGTTCAACCTTGACACTGGAACAAAACTAATCAGAAATAAGCCAAAATATTGAAAAATTTGAGTGATCTATTACCACATTTGGACACATAATACTACTACAAACATGTACTACTACTGCTGCTGATGCTGTTGTGAAAATATATTTTGTACTTGTTGTAACCGTTGCACCATATTTGTCTTTCCTGAATTCTTTTCCAGATCTCAGAGCAGTGACTGTCAACAACCATGAGCAGCGGAGCGAATATCAAAGTCATATCTCGGAGGCAGAGTGACGCAGGTGTCAGCTCCAGTCTGCCGTTACCTCGAAGCACGATGCCGCTCTCAAAGGCAGATCCCAAGGAGGAATACAGTGGCCTCCCTAATCCCACAATGCAGTATCAGCACAGCGCCAAACGACAGCCTACATATTCTTCACTGTCTGCTTCTTCAGGTGCTGCAGAGCTGCTGAGAGGTGCTGCTTTAAAGAACAACCTGCTGCACCAAAAGACTAGCATGTATTCACATAGAAGCCCAGCAGCCGCAGCACGAACTGATGGAACCTGCTCAGCTTACAGCAGCCCTCAGATACCAAAGAGGGAAGTTCCACGCTCTAAAGACACATCAGACCTCCGCAGCGACACAATAACCCAGAAAGCTTTGAGAGACCTTCAGTTAAGAAGAAACACTAACAAGAACTGGACCTTTGGAAAGTATCGTCAGAGGAGTGTGGACAATGCAAAAGAGGGTAACACTTTGCGACACCGTCCACCTAATCCTCAGGTGGGCTACGGAAGAGGACGCCTTCTTTATAGTAAAAATGCAAATGGGAATGAGATACCAGGGGTATCTTCAGCTGGAATGGGGAACTTCCAAAAGGAAGTGTGGAACATCTCCAATCGTGACCTGGAGGCTTCTGACAGGGAGCTTTTCAACAAATCAAAGTCTTCCCATCAAACATTCAACCTGCCACGCAGAGGGAGTGAGCCAGGAAAGGTCAATATGGCTGCTGTTGCTCCATTTAGATTCAGGTGAGGGCAGTGTTTCACCTTTTAAGATAGGAAGATATACAATAGATTGCAATTTATATCTAGGACACAAAGCATATAATGCACACTCATACTTTCTCATACTGTCTTATTAAAAGAAAAGGAAAAAAAACCCCTGATGTCTGTTTATGCATACAGTCTCACTCTCTTGAATGCAGTATTCAGTGGTTAGTTACAAAGTTATGTCTGAACAGACATGGATTCAAACTACAACTTGACCTGTTTGCTTCTTTTTTTCTAGGTTTAAGATTCACGAGGATACAGATACCTCCCTGGATGATCTCAGTGACTGCTCCTCTGACTCCATGGAGGTCTGTTGTGATGATCTAGGTGAGCCTTTTTAATATTCTTTCCATTTATCTTTCTAGTGTGGGAACACTGGACACATCCGTTGCTATAAAGCTTTTTTTTGTTCTTAATGTGGGAACTTGCACCTCTAAGGAGTTACTTAATAACTTGGGAGTGTCATAGACTTTGGAATTTCTGTGATCTTTGCTCTTGTCATATGAAATGCTTAATTATTCTCATTCATATGAGTGAATAAATATAACAAAAATTAAACAAGTGGCATAAAATTTAAAGTAAACCCCATTAATGTTTCATCTGGTATCCCTTTTCTCTATTATGGTTCATTTTTTGCTCTTTGGTATTCGGTTAAGGCAAACAAATCGCCTCAAAATACATAAAACACTCACATGTGCTGCCCAAACTTTTAAATAAGTGTCAATATAAGCCCAGAAAAATTGATACTTAATGACAAAAAGGATGAATTCTGGATGCTAAAATGTATGAGCAAGAAATCCACAAAGTTAATCAGTCTTTGACTTCAAATCAGTATACTCTTCTTCTTTTCATTCTTTAAATCTCTAGTGTTGTTATCCCCAAAGTCCTACTTAATTATTTGAAAATGAACTTTTTTTTCGATTAAAACTAAAAGGGTCAGGCAGTTTATTCAAAAAAGAAGGAAAACAAGAAAAAATCGCTGTTTTTCCATTTGTATTATATTGCATCGCATAACACCCAAGCTTTTATATGGCTGACTGTTGACACTGGACTCAGTTCAGCTTGACAGTTGTTCTCACCAAACTGCCGCCAACTCGCAACAAAATCTTTATACTGCTTGTACCACCTGTTATGTTCATCAGGATTTCCTGAAGCACTTTACTTCTTTCTTTGTGTGCATGTGGGAAAACAGATTATTGGCAGAGAATACTTCTCTCATATCGCACAGCACTGTTAACTCAGCATTGTTTATCAAAGTTTTTGACATCTCTGATGTGAACATTATGATCAAATTTCCATTTTTCTTTTACATCCTTGCTGTGTAAAACGTACAAAGTTGAATGTTATTTTTGCATCAGCCCAGTTCTTCACACATCCTGTTGCTTGGACACTGTAATACAAACGTGACATGTGAACATAAACAGGCACAGTGTTTTTTTGCATGGTCACTATTTCATTGTCTTAAGAAATTCCCTTTTCCAAATGAACATGATTCAATATTAGTGAAATGTTACTTACTGAAAGTAAGTAATATTATTTAGAGAAATAAACAGACGTCACAGAACAAATTTATTATTTAAAACTGTGTGTTGTAAAACTGTTATACAGAAGCTTCTATAATATTTTTAAAAAATTCTTTTTGACCTTTTACAATAATTAACAGTAATAAACTGGTCAAATATGAAAAACCACTGGTTATCTTTTCAGACAAGAACACACAAACAGCTAAAACATGTGAGCAACAGAGTGTAGTGCATTTAAAACATGGACCCCGCCGTGATGCAAACATTGTCTCTGAACTCTTGAATTCTTGATTTTGTAACATTGTGGCTATTTTTTTTAATTGTTTACTTTTGACCCAATGTCAATTAGCTGTTATTATAATTACAGCTAATGTAACATGTTTGGGCAGTATGTGGTAAACATACACTATAGTGTTGAATCGCATGGCTGCAGATACCTGTTTATTTGTGTACCTTACATGTGTGAAGTCTCTGTCTGTGAACTCCTACACAATAAGAGCTGAACATCAAAACTTGGCACATTGGTACATTTTAGACCCCTGAAGGTTCTTATTTATATCAAATACGTTATCATGTTGCCTAGCAACCTACTTATCAACAGACTGAGATGACCTATTTCTAATGTTTAGGCATTTATAACAGGCATCATACTTAATTTCATAACAGCAACTAATTTATATCTGCAAAATATTTGAATTCTGCATTATATAGCATGATGTCATCGTGTTGCCTAGCAACCACTTATTAATGGGCTACGATGACCCATTTGTGGCATTTATGGACCTATAACACTTTATAAAAGCATTGTTTAATTTATATTTTATGACAGTAACATCAAATTTTTAGATCCACTAAATAATATTAGTGTATTATTTTTATTGGATATTATGACCATGAACTAAAAGGACCAATTTTTGCGTCATTGCACCTGTAACAGCTTATAGAAGTATCATATCATTTTTCTTTCACCACAAAAACATTTTTTTCTATGTGTGTGGGTGTGGTTTTATTTTCAACATGTTAAAATCCTGTCATTTTTAGCCAAAATGCTTGAATATTTGATGGCCTGGCAGCCAATATGTCATATATAGCATATTTAACTAGCAATGAACCTAAATTATATTTATATAGTAGATAAGGACACGGGCTTGGACATGTATGAGTATTAATGGGATGAATGAAATACAGAGGATCAATAACTACAACTGGACCGCAGATTTAGTCTCGGTTGGGCAGCTAGTACATTCAACCTCACAGCAAGCCATATTGACTCAAATTAGCTGAAGTTATTAGCAGGCAGCTTGAGTTGCTTGAGTTAGCAAAATTCATCCCTGTAAAACTTAATTCACAGTTTTTTGAATTAGATATGTTGTTTATGTGTGGATCACCCAAATTACACGGCCTTTGAAAATGACCTCACATGAATGCCATGGGCTATTAGAAAACCCTTTAACTGACTTCTTAATTATCTTAATCACTTTGAGGGTTGAGAGCCTTCAGCCAGCCTCCTCTGGGAGAGACCAACAACTGAGTGGTCCAGGGTGGACAGATGCATGACTGAGAGACTGAGTGGTTTGATGGGAAGATCATCTTTCACCTCCTTTCTGGGAGTTCCTTTTCTCCCCAGTGGGAAAACTTGGGGAATGCTGAAATTCACAGAGATGTGTCTTTGTAAGATAAAATGCACGTGTAATAATGATGTTTCCATTTAGCAGAAACAATTGTTAGATTAGAAAAGTTGCTGGATAGGAAGAATTACTACGCTACAAACAGAAAATCAAAGATGCTAAAAAAAAATGTTCTAATGTAGACAAGATCATTTAACCTTTGCTTTTGTTTCTTGCAGCTTGAGCTCATCAGTAGACTCGAGTTCAGGGAAAAAATCATAGTTATTCATCCCTTAGGCTTCCCACATTCCAGCTAACACAATGATTTCATTACATCTGTATTTAGACTCTTGTATCGCATTAGTTACCATATGTCTTCAACGCAATCTTTACATGTGCTTTTAATTCTATGCTTCGACCTACAGCGCTCTGAAAAAGGTATACTTGCACACATTATGTCAAGTCACATGGCAGATAGGCTGTTCAAATCATCTGTCCAGATGGTTTCTAATGACTCTGGCTGTATGGTTGTTATTTCATTGCTTGGATATGATTCTTGACAATATATTGTGATGAATATTTTTCAGTATCAACATCAGTTTAAGTATAATATATGTTATCCCACCTATTTGTTTACATATGAAGCAGGAAGCAGTTGTTTAGATAATTTTCAATATTGATTTTTCCCAAAAATCAGAGATGTTGTGTTCTTTTTATGCACATGCATTTGTATTTCATTAACTGGAAATAGCAATGGCACAGGTAAGTGGAATATGTAATAAATCACTAGTTGATGGAGTGATAGTTGCTCCTTCAAAAATTTCAATACGTTCTCCAACCTCAGCATGGCACAAACCATTACAAATAAACACTTTCAGAATGCAATAGGCCTTTTCACATTCTGTCTGAAAGCCCAGTAATATCCACGTGACTCTTTGTGGTTTTCCCCTTCATGCACATGTGTTATTCTGCCTGATGTTCCTCAGTGCATTGCATCATAGCAGCTGAGCACCCCAAAAATGATTACATGTGCTGAAAAGGGGAAATGCACCACAGACAGCTGTGTAGCTGTCCTGCCATAGAAGTGTGCATGTACGCACGCGCGCACACACACACACACACCTGCATTCACATATGGCCCCTGGAGGATGTGAATCAGACCCACATATAAAAGAAACCAAATTAAAGATTGAGCTCCACCCACCTCTCTCTCAGTAGTTTCAGTATTTTTTTACTGGAAACCCAACATGTAGAAAAAATTCAGTTTTTCAATGTTTTCTAAAGGTGACTGTCGCTGATGAGGTTTACATGTTATTAATGTATATTGTCATCTTACTAACTTCCAGTATTAGGGTGCATTCAAGTTTGTGCTGCTGGTATTAATTTACCTTTTAACTTGGCTTCCACCAAGGAAATTGAAAACAAAATTATTTTTTAAAAATGATGAGCTCTGTACACTAAAACCACTGTTTGGTGTCTGTACATTTTATCTTTGTTATGGAATTTTTCTGTGTGTTTTGTTTTGTTTTTTCCTTTGTTATGGCAAATGTCTCTGCAATCTACCTGCTTAAGCATTTAGCATCATCAGGCTTCTGTTGGCTTTTTTGAGGCTTGCACACAAATATATCTTCACAGCATCTGCGCGGCTTGCGTTCCCAGAATCTTTCCCGCTGTTTTGCCAAAGAGCTAAGCAAATGAACATATGACGTGCCATAAATCCTGCATCAGGCAAAAGGAGTGTTTGCATATCAACCCAGTCAAAACCTTATTTAGATGTTACGTTTGTAACCCACAAAGGGACTTTCAACATCATATGATAGAAGGTATTTATTTTGTCAATGTCTGATGCAATCTTTATGCACAGGGGAATTTGTGATCCTATGATTCATTATGAAATCCCCACTCCCTAAACAAACCAGTTATTCACTGCATCACAAGAGTGAGGTCACCGGCAGTGATCGAAAGTCAGGCAGGGAGGCTTGGATCTCGTGATGAGGAAGAACAAGAGTTGACATTGTTCCAGAAGCTAATTGCTCGATCACACAGGGTTGCTAGTCCGTGAGCCACCCCAGGTGCTCTGAAAGCCTAATAAAAAGGGCATTGGAGTGTGTTGCCAGCCTATTGTGAGAGTTAGAGTTGAACCCACTAAACACTTAAGCAAGCAGGTCAAACATATCCGGTGGATTTGCACCATGTAGCGTGGTCTTTTCAGTCATGCTGATTAAGTGAATTGTGTACTTTAAATGATTATTTTATTTTAAAGAATGATTACATATCAACATGTTGGCATTGTCACAGTTTCATAGCTTCTTTGCCAGCTGTGATTGTACATATCTGGCGTGGATGACATGCAGGATTTGCGAAGTAGTTTGAGTAGTTTCCATGGAGCAGCCCTGCATGCGAGTTCTGCAGAGCCTCCTGAATCCTCTTCAGAGACAGCTGTGTCTAATATTGAATGACGATTTTACTCGTATGTCAGCAAATAAACCCTGCGCAAAACGATGTGACTGGAGTTGCAATTTGGAGTGTGTGCGTGCGTGCATGTTTGCATATGTGCGCCTGTGTGTTTAAATGCATCTTTTGGTGACTTAAAGATATTTCCAAAGTGTGGTTTTGGGTGTGTTACTTGCTTACACTGGCACATCTTGTTGCTCTCTCAGTCTGCAAAAGTGAAGTCACTCTTTTGGCAGATACACTGCATTTTAAGTCATATTTCCTCTTTTTTTCTGCACTGGACTAAACTATTCAGCTACTTTTCTTTATTTCATCTGTTGAAATTAATTTTAAATGATTTTGTGCTTATTGTTAATAAAGTATGAATAAAGGTCCACTAATTTTTTTTGGCATAAATATAGAATAGATAGCTTAAAACAACAGAAACCCTGTAGATGAAGAGGTTCTTCCTTTTGTTGCAATCTGTGGCGATGTGGCAACCTTCCTAATTTATGCTATAGCATGTAATTACATATGTAAATGGATATCACTTCACACATTAATAACACCTCCACTAGGACAAGTCATGCAGCACGTTAAGAGTATTGAACAGTGAGTTGGGAGGTAAAGAAGGGGGAGGGGAAGAACAAAGGAACCAGAGGAGATGGTGCGATAACGTGTTGTGTTAGAGGAAAATTGTGCCTGTTTAAAAAAAGCCGCACATGATCTGTTTTCCTCATTCTGTTGTATTTTACATACTCTGCTGAGCCATGGCAAAGCATCTTTAAATGAAGGGAAAATGAAGGAGGGAGGATGGGAGGGAAGTCGGAGGCGAGGGAGAGGCAGCAGAGAGCAAGGGGAGGAGGGTGCGCTGTTGCGTCTTCCGCCGCTGTCATTCTGCTGCTGCGCGGTTCAGCGGCAGAAGGGTGTGCTGTAGGGAGGACTGTGGAAAAAAGAGGAAAGGAGGACTGAAAGGAAGGAGAGAAAGGGAGCGCCTGGGCAGCACTGCAACAGCTGCAGCTGCAGCAGCCTGTCAGGAAGAAAAGGAGACAGAGGAAGGAAAGAGAAGGCTGCAGGATTGTTTTAAAGGGACCATTTCTATATATGATTTTGCACAAGGAGAAGGAAGTGTAGAAGCCTGTTTTCTTCCTCCTGATGCTTTTTGACACGCTCTCATGCAGGAGTAAAGCTTGGAAATAGTGTGAAAGACAGAGAAGGAGATTTAAAGATGGAAAGGACGGATAGCACAAAGGCATACGGCCAAGCAGATGGCAAAGGAGTTGGTATGGCAGCTAAGAGGGCCAAGCCTGGAGTGCCCCAGAGCACACAGAGGGGAGAACTAAAGGTTTACCGGGCAGGTAGCTCTGAGGGCAGGATACCAGTTCCCTCTAATCTCCGCAAGCAGAGGTCTATGACAAACCTGGCTGTGCTCACTGACGCCGAGAAGAAGTTACACCTTTATGAGCCAAAGTGGTGTGATGACATGGCCAAGCCTGGAGCAGGGCAGATCAAAACGGGAAAGCCAAAGACCACAGGGGGTGGCAGCAGTACTGGAGGAGGTGCTCCTCTCTGCCGAAACCTATCCAAATCTGAACACTCACTGTTCCAAGGCAAACCCAAGCCCTTTAGCCCTCTGGCTGCTCCCTCTGCCCTGAACAAGCAGAGCCGCATACCTCGTGGTCCTTACGCTGAAGTGAAGCCCTTGAGCAAAGCACCTGAGGATGGAAAATCAGATGATGAGATCCTGTCCAGCAAGGCAAAGGCCAATGCAAAGAAACCTGGAGCCGGAGCTGGAGGGGAATGCAGTGCCAAGGGTCAAGGAGAGGAAGGAGCAGACAAACCTTTCTTGAAAGTGGACCCAGAGCTAGTGGTGACGGTGCTGGGAGACCTGGAGCAGCTGCTCTTCAGTCAGATGTTAGGTGAGTACAGCAGAGAAGCCTTAATGCATTTGCCACCCCTGGGCTTCTAAAATACGATGTGCTATGAACCAAATCTGCAACACAGAAACGGCCACCACACGGCACCTGCTTGCTGCTCCTGATCCACATTTCCCCTGAACGGATTTTACACAGCTCACCAACTGTGGGGGGGGAAGCACAAAGACATTTTCATGCTTGCAAAGCATGCCGCTCTTATTTTATTAAATACAGACACAGTTTAGCATTTTAAAATGAAGCTGAAATTATTCTTATTAGTCCAGCATGTTTCTCAGGTTTTTGTGCTTTGGTTTTGATTGTGTGAAATATTTTCGCTTGCAGTCATAACATTGCTGCCTGATTGCATTGGGCCCGGGGGGGGTTGTGGATTATTACCAACAGGCTGATCTCCTTCCGAAAGACTCTCATTTGTGGCAACGTGTGCCGATGCACTCGAGGGTCCATCAGCTTCTCCACATATGCTTCCAAAAATCAGAAATGGGAATAACAGCATGCCATATTAAGTTCCTTTTAGGCACAGAGACACACATTTAGCCTCCTCCCAGCTTCATTCATCTGCAGAGCACTGACAGACGGCTTACACCCAGTGTACTACTACGCTGCATATGGCAAAGAAAATGGCTTTGTCTGTGGAGGTGGAGGTCAGGTTTTGTATTGGCAAAGCTTTTATGATTAATATAGGTGTTGATTATAACATAATGGTGATTCTGATGCTTAGATGTTGTATTTGTTTTTCTTTTGAAATAGATAGCTTTGTGTTTAATTGCAGGTGTGTTGTGTATCTAATTATAATCTAATTTGGATGCACTGAACATCAGATGTGTAAAGTGGCACGTTGGAGTGTATGTATTTGACAACTGTTAATCTTTGCCCTTAAATACATTTACAGACAAGCAAGCATGTCTTCTTCCATTCAACTCAACGTCATAATGTTTGCTGTTGCATCTTAATGAGTGATGATTTGATCTGTTATCCACGCTTCATTAGTACGTGGACATTTATTATTCATACTGGTTACACTTACATACTGCAGAGACCGGCAGGAACTTTATACTGTGCTGGATATTATATATGTCAGCTGTTCAAATCCCTTTTGTGTAATTAACTGTGCAGCCACAACCAAAATTGCTAAGAGTTCTGGAGGTTCGGCACCACACCCATATCTGCTTTATTAGCTTAAATATGCAGCACAGTGCTAAAGGCTGATACATCTGTACTCCTCTGGCTCAAATGAAAGATGTTATTTTTGAAAAGGTTGTTTTATCGTTTTAATGAACTGTGAAAAGAAAAATAGCCTTCCAGAAACAGGATACATGGAAACATGGAAAGACATTTAAGTTTTAGCATTGAAGAAGAATCAAAAAGCAAGAAATTGAGAAAAAATATTCATGTTACAGTAGTAATGCCATTTTTTTGTGTTAAAGATAGCAGTGTCAGAGTATATTATAACAGGATGTTATGTTTCATCAGTTTACAGAATCTTTACAGTGAACATGCCTGTTACTGCATATGTTTTTTGTCATGTGTGCAGTACATTCAAGGCCTGGTTAATGCTTATTCTGTGCTCTGCATCAGCAGCATCTCTTGTTATGACCTCCTTGAAAGGATGCATTTACTTATGAGTATAGTGGGTCTCTTTGTTTTCCAATAGGGCAAGAATAGTCGTCTTAGTTAATAGGGTAATTTATTAATTTAACCATTTATGTTTGTGCAGTACACTGGAGCATTACTGTTCATACCACTTCCTCATCACAAGGCAAGGTTTCATGCACATGGATACATAAAAAACTCCCTCCTAGGATCTAGAATAGCTTCACAGAGCAGCAGAATTTGGAATAGAACAGGGATAAATTGAAAATCAGTTGAATTACATTATTTTCAAAGTAAAGCACATACAAGAAGTCCACAAAGTAGTAGAGTAGGGACATAAAAACATCCAATAAAACCCATCTACCCTAGACAACATGGGGATGAACAAATCTCATGCTGTCATAATTGGAATCTGTCATGCGAGATGTTCAGAAATGAAGCATTGGTCTCTATCTATCACAGTGGATCTAGATATCACGGCCACATTTGTCTTTTTGTTGAAGCTACAAAGGCACACAAGTGTCAGAGAAGCTCACTTTTACACAGGTTATGATAAGGGTAACTTTTTAAAGGCCAAATTCTCATTCTCATGCTACTTCTTTTAAGGTGGTATTTCCAGTGTCATAGTTGGAAACTCTTGTTATCACATATGTAAAAAGGAGTATTAGGGCCACGGTAACAAAAAATAAAAATTGTATCATTTTGAGAATAAAGTTGCTTTTTCAAGACAAACTGCCACAGCTGCTATTGATCAGCCGTCTTGTAATACAACATACATCCTATTTAATGCATGACGGTGTAACTGCTGCTATCCTTACCCTTGCGTCTGTCCATTGCCAGCCATTTCGTTTTGTACAAAACCGCCAACTCTTCCATGTTTGTGTGGTTTTTCCATTTGACCGGATGCAGCTTTCTGCACCATCTTTTCAGTGGCCTTATATTTAGCGCCACACTGTGTTTATGTGCTAAAAGAGAAATTGTTTTCTTCCTTGCAACTAAAACTGATTCTGAAGTACAATTTCAGAAACTTTACACAAGGCATGTTGTAGCGGCTATAGCGGCCGTGGCACTTTGTCTTGAAAACAACAATCTGTAATGTCAAAATTTGGACTTTTCTCAAAATCATATCAAAAAGATTAACATTTCTTTTTCTTAATGTAGCCCTAACACTCTGTTGTATATATTTGTTAATATATATATGTATATGTGTATGTATGTATATATATATATATATATATATGTGTGTGTATGTGTGTATATGTGTATATGTATATATGTGTATATATATATATGTGTATATATATATGTATGTGTATATATACATATGTATATATATATATATATATATATATATATATATATATATATATACCATAATACCA